>JANWGL010002957.1:0-11825 GCA_025200755.1 Ceratobasidium sp. C01 | reverse complement strand
GTTTTTGCTCGTGTCTCTTCTTTCATCTCTCCTGTCCTCGCCTCGTATTTGCCTGTTGTGTCTACCCGCTTTGCCTCCTGTCGTACCATAGGGCCACGCCCCGCAACGACTATAATCTATTTGACCAAAAAAAAAAAAAGAACCCTCAAGTTTAGCCCTAAATACAACGAAAGAAACCGCCAGCTATGATGAGACTTTTTAAGCTTTGGATACCGAGGATTTGGTAAAACATTCGAAGCCTGGTTACTTTATGAGTATCATATGGTATTATTGCATTGAGCAAGTCCCTTTATCCGCGCTAGACCTCTCGAGCGGACTCTTGAGCGCTGTCCCAAATATTGCACAATTCGTGTGGGAGCTTCAGGCGCTTTGGTCGGAGTCAGTTAATCCCTCCGGCGTGATCGTGCCCATCTAAGTGGCTATCAGGGACTGCAACTCGATACCCAAGGTAGGACTTACGATATCCCGTACTTCTCCAGCTGAAGGCCGCTCGGAAGGGTCGTGTGCCCAGCAGCGGGTGAGCAGACTCCAAAGGGTATCGCCTTGAGTACTGTTGGGTGGAATATGCTTCCTTGGACGTGCGGGCAACTCGTTCATCAAATGTACCGCATTTAATACCTCATGCTCTAGTTCTATCTCGCTGAAAGGGAGCTCCCCGGTTAAGCATTCCTGCGCTTTTAGTAAGTTAACTCGCGCCATAAGAAGGTAGGTTTAAATTGTATCTACTTACGAGTATTGTCTAAAAAAGATATTTCAGTCGCTTGAATTTAGGCTAATGCGTACACATACCATTCCAAGTGCCCATACATCGGCTTGCTCGCTCGACTCAAGGTCACCATTAAGTAACTCTGGGGCCTAAATTACCACGCATATAGTGAATACAGAGGTCTTTTTTGTTAGAACAAAGAAATCTCACCGCCCAGCGAGTCGAAAAATAGGAGCTTCCGCGTGTCATGAAGTGGATCGACGAATGGCGTAAAAATGCATTGTAAAAATCGCAGAGCTGGATGGTCTCGCCTTCTGAAACTAATACTCTAGACTAATTTCTGTGTTAAGAGTGGTACTCGCTTCGAATTATTCTAATAACTATTACCCCTTGGATATTCCCGTGAACCTAAAATCCAGTTATCAGAGTCGTCGCCTCAGTACGTGGATAGCTGCTCACTATTCCTATACTATGCAAATACGCTACGGCTTCGGCGATCTGGGTAGACTAAGTGGCAGATGTTAGAGGCACAATGGATAGAGGGTATATCACGATTATTGTGCTGACCATTTTGCAACGATTTCTGTGGGGCTGAGCGGTTTGGAGATATGAACGCATAGAACCCCTTTTGACCAGGGGAGATATTGTTACCGGTTGGCCTCGAACCTCGGCCACCCCGAGTAGCTTCAATATGTTTACATGATCGCATTTTGACCAAGTATATATTTGTTGCGCCAACTGGTTCTGCAAAGTTAAATTACAATTGTGTCAAAAGTAGAACACGTAAACTTCGACATTCCTCACAATATCTTTGAAACCCTCCTGTTCGTCCCTGAAATCACCATATCGCCAAGTCGAAATGGCTACGGCAGTCCCATCGCCAAGCCTGCCTTCGTAGACATCAGTGAGATCACCATGTACAAAAGGGGCTGGTTCGATGGTTAAAATTTCCAAAACTGGGCAAGCATGGCCAGTTATGCTTTGAACTAAATCGATATTCGACTACCAATGAACGATGAAGAGTCAGAATAATCCAGATGAACATAGACGTCAGTACAGACCAGGCCGAGATGAATGAACGGTGGCCGAGTGACAACACCGTCTTCAACACCATATAGCCCTTCGTCGTCGATTGTCGCCAACTGATATTCTGCCATGGTTCACTATCACCGCGAATACAAAGCACACTCGGCTTACATGTTCGACTACTACGGTTGCATCTGGACGGTCTTGAGGGTTCGAGGCCCAGCAATGATTCAACAGAGACCAAAAATGATCTCCGCATCTACTACCGCTTGGAATATCCTGAGGCCGTGTTCGTAGTCGTCCAGTTGTAGATTGAGATTGGTTACGGGTAGACCCAAGAAGTCCCTTGTTTGTGGTGAGCTCCTATACTTGCCGTCAGCCGTGCCTACAGCATGCTATTATTCTTGACGTACAAATAGTTTCTTCAAAAGGAGCGACTTATAAGTGCGGGGAATGATAAACGGGCAATAGTGCGTACCATTCCAAGCGCATATATATCACTTTTAGTGCTGTATAGCTCCATTTCACCCGTTTCCCCAGGTACCTGAGCGGTAAATTTGTCACTCTCAAAGTAGGCGTTGATGTAATCTGCGCTCACCTCCGGTTTTGAATCAGACCATGAGCGAACGAGTCGAAGTTGGTTGACATCAAGCACGGCTTTGCTGCACGCAAGGAGTGCGACGCCCCCGGTCCTCGTTACTCTGACACTAGTCTGCGTGGGACGATTCACCAATTATCGAAAGGACAAGAAACGGTTACTTACCGAGTCCATCCCTCTCTGTATCTGGGGGAGCATTGGTCAGCACTTCTACTCGACAATCAGGTCACTCACAAGGCCCTGATCGTGTAAGTACGCGACCCCTCTTGCTAGCTCGAGACACTAATTGCCAGTTTCAGCCAAGTTCATATCAGTGGCACGGCAATGTACAACGTACCATCTGACAGCGGTTTGCAGCTGGGTGTCGAAATAAATAGGAGAATATTGTCGATGTTCTCACCCATGGGTATACAGTCATAATCTGGCTACCCACAACTGCGATACCAAGCAGTGGTATTATGCTACCATGATTGCATCGAGCCCACAAATATAATTCATCGGCAGCACTCTAGCGCGCGTTGCGGTTAGAGAGATAGTATCACCGCAACTTGGGTGATATACTTACCTTGGCCGATGTCTCACTCGAAGGGTCGGATTGTCCGCTGCACATTTCTAGAGGTCTTAAGGAAACCTCAGTGCCATCGGATAGTATTCCTCGGTGTGAAAACGGTTCGCCATCAAAGATAGGTAACTTGTAGCATCGAGTCTGGTCCAGTGTCTTGGAGAGATCAGGACAACCACGCTCAATAAGGCGCGCGAATATCTAAAAAGTGATTGGATACATCATAAAATATGAAGGGCAAAAGGAGTAGACGTTACCGCAGCGTGCTCCGACGAAACGGTTTCTTGGTCCACTAAGCCCTCCCGATCGACTAACGCCAGCTATACGAATCATCGGTCAGTAACGTGCATGCAATTAGCCAATTGTACTCGCTGTGTCTTTCACTAGGGTGGCTTGTGGGCGTTCCATAGGGTTTGTGGCCCAACATCGTTCAAGGAGCGACCACAGGGTGTCTCCATGTCTACTTCGATTCGGAATGAGATCTACTGGTCTCGTCGGGGTTTCGTGTTTCACAGCGACCACCACCATTATCCTAACGTCATTCCTGATGTGACTACGGGGGACCTGACCAGTTATAATTTCCTATGTGACCCATTAGTGTATAGGAGCACGAGGAGCCACCTCGATATATGCATACCAATATAGTCTGTAACGCCTTTTCAGCCACCATTAAATCGTTGAATATGATCACATACCATGGCTAGCGCATATACGTCGCCTTCACAGCTACCTGGGCCTTCTTGTCCGCATATCTCAGGAGCCTGGTAGACCCAGTTCTTAGTATCATCGCGCGCATTCTAGCCAAAGATGTACTCACCGACCAGCGCAAGGATTGAGTATAGACGGGCAAACGAGAGAACGTGATTGTATATTCAGTCAAACAGGCGTTTCCAAAGTCAGCGAGTTTCGCGGCGCCGTTATTAGATATTACGATATTAGACTGAAATGCGAAGTTTAGGTGATATGCTAATCATATTGGAGCTTACTTACGCCTTTGATGTCTCCGTGAACCTATCATAACATTATTCAGTCCAAGCAAGTTAGCATGATGGTGAAAACACGACTCACGATGCCAGTCTCGTGCAGATACGCTAACCCAGTAGCCACCTGCTTACACTTTTCATCTGATTCAGGCCACGCCCAAAAATCACCACACGGTAAACTCACCAGTTGACAGCGATCCGAGTTAGGATTCTCTCGAATATAGTCAGGAAGCACTCCGTTTTCCATCCATGGCGAAATGATCGCGATCAGACTATTGAACTCCGCAAGCCCAAATATCTCTAGAATGTTCTCATGCTTGCATTTCGACCAGATATATATCTCGTGCGCTGTGTTCTGCGCAAAACACTTTAGTTTGAGACGAAACATAGAGACATTTCTGGATACGTACTTGCATATGATCCATATCGGTCGCGATAGTGTGTGGCCGGGCGCATTTGATAGCCACCACGGCACCATTATTAAGTCGTCCCTTGTATATGTCACCTAGTCCGCCTCCTGCAATCGGTAGTTTGGTGGATTGGGATATATTGAGGCTTTCGGTCAAGTCTGGACATCCAATTCCGGTTAAGATGGAAATAACCTCCGATTTGGACTAGGCACCTCTATCGTAAATGCCTGGAAAGGAGAGGAATCATCTTAACATACCGTACTTCGGCCAATCTCGGCCACGGTGCTGACAGACTCAGTGAGTTGGTCCTCTGAATTGTAGGTATCGAAACGTGAGTCGCGGAGCTTCGACATAAATGTGCTAGTAGTACTCACCAGTATAATAGGTTCTATCAACCAAGCCAGCAACCCTCTGCGCCAACGCAGCCCTATATGAGATGCAAAATACCGATTAGGTTGATCACACGAGATGTGATCGCCGTCATACCATTTAGGCTTCTCGTCTTTCTATGCAATGTAGATGGTCAGTGAGCGTATGACCCTTCATTCTAGTCACAATAAATACAAACCCCTGGCTTCAAACGTCTTCTACTTGCTGATATCATCTTGGTGGTCGCAGAGATATCGCGGTACCGTGGTGACTTATGCCCGACATTCTTAGTCAGCCAGACGATAAGCGCCGCCAAAAAGTGAAAAAAGTGGATTAAATAACAGTAATAAAGCAGTGCGAGAACAAAGCGACAATTAGCCCAATGAACAACGTACAGTACACCAGAAGGGAAATCAGAAAGCTGAGCTGAATGAGGAGTCTTGTTCAACTCCTCCAGAAGAAACACGTGTTTTGACCGCGCTGAACAAATGACCTTGGTGTTCGAGCAAAGGCTTGAATCTCGCTACGCTTGGAAGAACGTTCTGATATTTCTCGGACAGTTTGGAGAGAACTAGCTCTGCGTCTAGTTCTACCGGTCCATCGAGCACCCGATTGGTATCGCTAAGACGTAAACGCGGTTAAGAGAGAAGTATACGCAGAGGGTAGAACCAAACATACCTCGGGTTAAGAGCCATTGCGCTCCACTTCAAATCGGTTTCGATGGAACCTAGACCTTCTTCAGCATCGAGCAGCATCTCGACACGCGACTGTTCCATCTCCTCGTCGTGGTCGAAATCGAAGGTAAGAGATGGCGTGACATCCCAGGATAGCAGTGACGAGTTGTCAAAGTCGCGCCGAGACAGACGCCGGTTAGGGGTCTGGAAAAGGTCCTCGAGGTCAAGGTCCTGGTCAATGGACATATCGGGATCCGTGGACCCGGAGCCCAGAGGCGTCGAGCCGTTTTTTTTTTCATTCGCCTCCCAAACGGAAGTGTCTGAAGAATCCAACGGGTCGAGAATAAGAGGCCGAGGGCGTGATTTTGGACTCAACAAAACGATATCAAGACCTGGGCGAGGGTTTTCTACTAGAGCGCTACATCAGTTAAGACGTCACACCAATCGACGAAGAGGTTACCATCTAGAAGATAGCCTTCCATAGGAAGAGCTCGACCCAGCTTAATACAATCAACTATCCATAGAGCATGGTATGCCTATCCGGGAATGTTATTTTAAAGAAAATCGGAAATGAATTCCAAAGTAAACGTACCAGCAGTCCTCGGGAGTGAACCCTTGAGAATGCTAACGACGCTTGGTAAGTGACTTAGGATGGTACAACAAGGACACTTACTCGGCGAGCTTGGGATCCTCCAAACCATTACAGAAACAATACCAGACTCGACGGCGAATGCGATCTCGACCACGACCTGCTTTTTTTCCGCCGTGCGTCACTATTTAGGGAGGAATACACGGTTAGTTGGTGGTGGAACTCGGCTACGCGCATACATACCCCATTGCCTGCGAATGTGTCGAGGAACAGTTGGACTAAACCAGGCTAAATTCGAAATAAAGGACGATTCAGACAGAATTCGAAAACAATCAAATGGATATTATACCTGCTCCCCTAAACATGGTATGCAATCTCGTGGCAGACACTTCCTTTTTCGTTGAAGAGTCTAGACGCAAAGATTTGACTGCAGTGTGTGGTGGTCGAGACGTCGAGGCGGTTGACAGGTGGTCTGTGCGTCGTTGACGTCAAGGTCGCTTATCTAAGCTCCCGGCGCCTGATATCAATTACCTGCCGAATCTAGACTTATGTACCATGATAAAGATGGCGGGCGCCGATAACCGGGCGCTCAACTAATATAAACAAATCGTTTGCCCTCCAGTGCGCGTGGTTCGAACATCAAAAAAGCTTCCGAGCCAAATGTACTGAATATGTAAGCGCCTGCATTGATACATCGGTCTCGTCATTCGTATGCCAGCAGACGTCCTTCGGGGTTCCGCTCCGGTCATCTGTGAGTGGTACCACGCGGGCAGTGCTCGGTGCGGTCCTCTTTCAACGACCGACGTCTTTCGCAATAGTTCGAAGAAGCAGGCGGTTAACGAAACGGCCCGACTAATTGTATCAATCCAGCATGGCGCACGTGCCGAGGAACCATCCTTTATCCAAGTATGAACGATTCAACAACAGACCATATCACCCCTTGTGCCGGGTTTGGCTAACCTCCACAAGGTGCCATACTTATCTCTACCTCGGGTTACGCTGTAGCGGCTTGGCACGTCGAAGAGGCGCCAGGCGCACGCGTGCTCACCAATTCAATCAAGTCCGCTAAACGAATTGAGCTATTCTTACCACGAGCTCCCAAATCTGAGAAGCGGCAGCCGCCCGAGTTTCTGAGGGCGCACATGGACCTCCTCCCGATACCTTGACTCAACCCCAGTATAAAACATGCCTGAAAATAGGCGCTCTCTCTACAGCATTCGCTAGTACCAATCGCCTACCTGGCCCTCCTGAAGATATTCTTCCTACCCTTCATTATATCTCGATCATGAAGTCCTTTGTTGCTATTGCTGCTGCCGCCGCCCTCGCCGTGCCGGCTTTCGCTGCCCCCACGGTCCTTCCTATCACCAAATTCGCCGGGCCTACTCGCGCCGACAGCTACATCATCAAGCTCAAGGACAGCGTCTCCAAGGACTCTCACATTGCCCGCCTCTTGGAAGCCATTGGCGGCCAGGACTCCAAGGTCGTGTACAAGGTATGCGCACCACAGTCTAACATGGTTGTAAGACACTGACCGGCAATCGAATGAGTTAGTACGAGAGCGTCTTCCACGGCTACGCAGGAGTGCTCAAGGGGCCCATTCTGGACTTTGTCCGCCGCTCCCCCGACGTCGAATACGTCCAGGCGTAAGTCCCATTTCGGCCACACTCAGAAATCCAGGATGTATGCTGAGCATAATCCACCTAGTGATACTATCTACCAAATTGAGTACGAGCAGGGCGATGAGGCTTTCGCTTCTCGTGCGGAAGAGACCTCGAACTTGGTCGGTCGTGCTACTGGGGGTTCCGGCGTTACTGTTTTCGGAATCGATACTGGTATCTATACCGCCCACTCCGCCTTTGGTGGACGCGCTACTTGGGGTGCCACATACGGAGGGTACGCCAGCGCCGATGGAAATGGCCATGGAACCCGTACGTTTATATTAATTCTGTTCGTCTTAACCACCTTAACTTATGACGATTTTAAGATACCGCTGCCACGGCTGTTGGCACAAAGTACGGACCCGCTACTTCCGCGAAGATCGTCGCTGTGAAGGTCTGCTCCGACGCCGGCCAGTGCGCCTCCTCTGATATCGTTGCTGGCGTCAACTACGCCGCCTCCCACGCTACAACCCTGACTGGTGCGTAACAAACTACATTAGATTATCGCCCGCACTCACTCGATTATCATAGTCGCTACTATGTCTCTCGGTGGCGGTGCAGATTCCGCTATTGACAGCGCTGTGTCTTCCGCAATTTCCAAAGGTATCCATTTCACCATCGCTGCTGGAAACAGCAACGTGGACGCTGGGTCTACCTCCCCCGCTCGTGTTGCCGCCGCCAACACCATCGGCGCGGTCGACAGCTCGAACAAGAAGGCTTCCTTCTCCAACTACGGCTGTGAGTTCCTGCTTTCTGCTTGCGTTCTATGATACTGAAACTAGCTGCCGCCTACGCAAAATAGCCGTCGTCGACGTCTGGGCGCTCGGTGTTAACGTTCTCAGCGCCTGGATCGGCAGCACCACCGCTACGAACACGATCTCTGGTACTTCGATGGCCACACCCGCTGTTGCTGGTATCCTCGCTGTTGCTCTTGGAGAGTACGGTAGCGTTACCCCGGCATCACTCAGCGCCTCGCTCAAATCCCATGCGGTCGCTGTCGTCACTGGTGCTCCTTCTGGCACGACGTAAGTTCATAATTCCTCTGCGTCGTGATACAAATACCTGATTATTTTCTCCTATCTAGTAACCTCAAGGCTCAGGCTTGGTAAATACCGATTGAGTGGGTCTCACTCTGTAGAGACCTCGGGTGCACTGTACCAATTCAAAATTCAATCCAATGATCCGTCTATCAAAAGCCCTAGCTGGTGAAAATCGTGGCTGGCGTGTCGAATATTCACGCATACATTCGCATATTTCAAGCGCAGGGCTAAGCAGCTACTCTTAAAGTCCACTCACTCCATCTCAGGATCAATCAGAGACCGCGTGGCTATAAGTTAGTCCCACGAATCAACCACACGCGGCCCCACCTACCACGTACTCACCCTTTCATATCGTAACTCTAACATATCTTTAGTAAATATTTCTTGAACCCTAATCGGTAGATTTGTCTCAAAAAAATATAAGCAATTACAGTAAGGCAAGGCATTGTTTCTCGTCACGAGCCGGTAAAGAATACGCAAAACGCCCGATCATGTTTACCAGAGTGTCGCCTTGAGGTTGCTAGATAAAATTCAAATGATTTCAGACATCTGAACCCGAATTCAAGTAAAGTGTGAACATACGTTGTGCCAGAAGGAGCACCAGTGACAACTGCCTGAGCGTTCGACTTTAACGAAGCGCTCAACGAGGCCTAAGTCTCGCATATAAGATCTACCTACTGAAGCGAAAAGACTCGCAACTCTTACCGGTGTGACTTGACCGTACTCTGAGAGGACATAAGCCAAGATACCCGCAACGTAAGGGGTAGCCATAGAGGTACCAGAGAGACGGGCAGTGGCGGTGGTGCTGCCAATGTAGGCCGAGAGGATGCTCACACCGGGCGCCCAGACGTCCAAGACGGCTATCAAATAAGATATCTTAAAATAGGTGTCCAAAGGGAGGTCAATGTACTCACAGCCGTAGTTGGAGAAGGAAGCTTTCGCATTTGAGCTGTCGATCGCACCAATGGTATTGGCAGCGGCCACACGAGCAGGAGAGGTTGTGCTAGCGTCGACGTTGCTGTTTCCAGCGGCGATAGTGAAATGGAGACCACCAGTGATAGCGGCCGAAACAGCATTATCGATAGTCGTCGAAGCGCTGCCACCTAGGGACATAGTGGCAACTGGCGAGGGCCTATCAGACAAAAAGAAGTATTGTGCGCAAAACAAGTCTTACCGGAGGGTGTGCCGCTAGCTGTAAACTGAGTGTAGGCATAGTTGACTCCAGAAACAATATCCGAGGTAGCACAGGTGCCAGAGTCGGAACAAACCTTCACAGCTACGATAGTGGCAGAGGTTGCGATACCGTACGTTGTTCCAACAGCAGTGCCCGCAGTGTCTAAGTAGCAGTAGGTTCATATAGACGAGCTCAGAATGAATTTTAGGTATAAACTTACGAGTTCCATGTCCGTTTCCATCGGCGCTCGTGTAACCTCCATAGGTAGCTCCCCAAGATGCACGGCCTCCGAAGCAGCTATGCGCAGTGTAAATGCCTAAATTAAAATAATTGTATTCAAGTAGACTATGAACTGCGAATGTGTGTGTGCTCACCAGTATCGATTCCATAGACAACAACACCAGATCCACCAGTAGCGCGAGCGTCCAACGGCTCCGAGCGGACCACAATATCCTCCGCTGCGGGACCCTCATAGTCAATCTGGTAGATCGTGTCCCTATCCAATATATATTTCAGAATTAAGGGAAGAAGGAAAGACGGTAAGGAACGCATACGCCTCAATGTACTCCACGTCAGAGGATTTGCGAATAAAATCGAGTACCTCGCCCTTCAAGACGCCAGCATAGCCGTGGAAGATGTCTGTGTTATCCCACTACAATCGCATACCAATTAGTCCGAACATACTCTACGTAATAATATTATCCCTACCTTATAAGTGACAGAGGAGTCCTTGCCCTGGATCTCAGCCAACAGGCTCGCAATGTGCGACGATTTGGAAACACCATCCTTGAGCTTGACAATGTACGAATCGGTCTTCACGGGTCCGGCGTACTTGGTGATCGGGACTGGCGCGGGGGCGGCCGAAACGAGAGCAGAGAGTGCGAGGACGGTGGCGGCGGTAGAAGCAAACATCTTAGCTGAATGTACGAAAGTGCTTGAGGTAGGATCTGGTGAACCACTCCAACCTCAGCCTTGGTTTTATACGACAGGTATGAGCATTACGAGGTTAACAACCATGCGCTCTTCGAAAAAGAATACCCAAGACTGCATGGTGCACTATCGCTAAACGGTCTACTGAGCGAAAGCGACCGAACCAGAGTGTCCTGTCGCGTACGCAATCCAGTCTTCTGCTCAATTTCAGAGACACAAAGTCCAGGTGACCAACCGGTAATAAATGCAAGGAACTTAGGTGTACATTAGCAGTCCCGGTAGCCACATGAGCGACTCCGCCAGTCTCCAAATTGAGCCTCGCAGGATAAGGATGGCAGGTCTGAGAAAGCGGCGTATCGTTCTTCTCCGCGAGGTCGCCAAGACATCGACCAAAGCAGCTGAGGATTCGATCGTACCGAAATGTTAAGAGAAGAAAGAAGCGAGCCCACTATGCGCCAATTACGGTATGCCATTCGATCCGCAGCACCTTAGGGGCTTCGACTTCGCCCCTATCGTTTCGGGTCGTCCCGTGCACGGAATCACTTATACAAGAGCATAGCACAAATGAAACAAAGCGATTGTGATTGGCCATACGATATAAGTGAACCTCGTGGTCTGCTTGGCCATAACGCCAAGCCTAGCTCTTCCACCAGCCCAAGAAGTGTAAGCGCGGTCAGCTCGAAGGATTAAGCGAAGAAGAAATAACGATGGATTCCCAGAGATAGAAGTGTAGGTAACTTGATAACTACGTTTCTAAGATATTGCATAAAGATATTGGATGAACGAGCGGCGACTGGAGCGAAGCTACCACGCACACGAAGTGTTGCTAAGAACGATAGACAGTTCGGATCGTCGCACTAGTACCAAGATCGTCGTGTGTGGAGGCGAGTGATTAAATTAGTCACGTGCGATATTAGGGAGCATGAGCATAGCCATATTTTCGTTATCAAATTACCACTTTGAGCATTGCAAAATGTTACTATTCCACCCCGTGATCATACAATTGTTGTTTTCCACCCAGCTACACTACAATTTCTATCCCATTCAATCATGCCACCAAAACGGAGGGGAAGGAAGAGTAAATCAGCCTAGAAACCACGTACACC
>JANWGL010002949.1:1630-31500 GCA_025200755.1 Ceratobasidium sp. C01 | reverse complement strand
AACGAACACTTCGTGGTGAGCCTCTGACTCCGGTGCTCGCACGATGTCCAGACGCAGAAGGGGACCCAACAAGCGTAGACGAACCACTTGAAGGCGACCCAACCACAATCTCTCGAACTGGCGGTGCAGAATCGCATGAATATGACCGAGGCACCCCAGCCGAAGTGATAATAGCCCTAGGCGACAGAGGCCTGAACAATAGTGGGATTGCACTATCGCTCAACCCCTCGTCCCCCTCAGGCAGATCAATGATCGCATCGAACTTAAGTGAAAGCGACGCAGGAGACAGCAACATCATTCTAAAGCCCAAACAACCCAAGTATTAAAAAAGGGGGGAACGAAGTCTCGAGGGGGAGGGGGCAGCCACCCAGATAATAAAGCCCTCCCCGCAAAAGCTCAAGTCCGAAACGCCAGCTATTCCGAGAACTCGAGACAGAATCAGAAACGCCAGCTCACCTGGACGGGTACACTTGTTGACCTGTGACTATAGTGGGATGAGGGGGCGGCCGTGACGTACTGGGGACACGAACTCCGGTGTTAGCGCATACGCTTGAATCGAGCGACTCGAGACATATCCTCGCGTCTGGCTAGATAGACAGATGGAATGCTTACCTGTACCGGCCTGCTTGAACTATGAGATCGACGCGAATTATATGTGTGGTGTGAGTAGGTCGACATATTAATCGACTAAACTTTCAGAGGTTTGGAGAGGTGGGCGGGGGAGGGAGATGAGGCCAGAGGGTGCGTCGTGAGCTTTGTTCAGATGCGTGGGCCTTGTAGCCGCGTGCCTTTGGTATTGGCTAGAGGGTCGAGATGCAATGCCTTGTGGCTGTCGTGATTCACGGGGGTATTTTATTCGGATTGTCAGTGACGTAGGTAAAATGCTAAACTCCATGTGACATCACCTTCGGCTCCACCACCCGCTGTTCCGCGAGCCCAGGCTTCCCTCATAAGTTACGCGGTGGCTATTCCGTGGCTGGCACTGCAGTACCGCCCTCCACTTGGTGCATTGCGTGGAAGTGAAAGCAATGTACTTGATAAATTGTTTACGCCGCTGTCAATGGCGACTGAGCATTCGTTTGGCTCAATCCATCTTAGGGTCAGGTCTAATTACGGAACCAAACTGGATTCAACTAGCATACAGCGTCAATTCCTATCATCCGTAGGCGGAAGTGTCCATTGTGGTACCGTACCAAACTAGCGAAACTCAGAAAACAAACCCAAAAAAGAAAGTAAAATGGCACACAGTGCCGGGCTCAATGTCACCAGGCATCGAGATGGATGCGTCAAGCAAGAAACAGAACAAATTTGTTTAGACGAAGCTCCAAGTCATTCCCTTGAGGCGACCCAAAGACTCGTCGGCGAGCTGGTCGAACGCAGATGGGGAGAAGTCAAGGTCGTACATGGCCTAATAATGATCTGTTAGCGACAATAATAACGACGATTATATATCGAACTTACGCAGCCGACGCAGCGATCAGTAATGATGACATTGACGCTCTTGCCCTGGTAGTTGGCCTTGACCTTCTTGTTACAGATGGGGTTGCCTAATGCGGTGCAAGGGGGAAGTGTCTAACGTCAGGAACGCCCACTTCACTCCGCATTTCGGAAAAACTTACTGTTCGGGTCACCACCAGTATAGCCATCGAATCCGTCGAACAACAGCATAGATGCCGCGGCGATGAAATCTGTGTCCTTGTTCGTGATTCCGCACGCTCCAAGTCCAGTTGCGTAGAAGGTAGCTTCTCCAGTGTTCGAACCACTAGAAGAAGACCCGTCATCATCGCTGGTGGAAGACTTTGTGGCTGCTGCGGCGGTCGAGGTCTTAGTCTTGGTCGCGCTCGTCGTGGCAGGCTTGGCAGTCGACGTAGGCTTGTCGGAAGTCGTAGCTGCCTTGGACTCAGCAACAGAGGTACTAGTTGGCTCAGCACTGGTAGAAGCATCAGACTCGGTAGCCGTGGCCGTGGCCGTAGCAGAAACAAGCGTAGACGAAGTCTTCATCTACCCGACGCGAACCTCGAAAGTCAGACCACATTCCATAAAGAGTCATTTCGACGAAACTCACCGCGCACCGACGGGCATTTGTGCCACGCTTCTTCACGCTCCTCTTGGCAGCCTCCTCCCCAGCGGCGATCTTGGCGAAATCAGACATGTCGCGTTTCCGCGCAGCGCGAGCTTGCATCACCGCATTATGGGTGACTCCGTTCGCGTGCCTCTTGTGAGCAATCTGGTTCGAGGCGTGTCCGATGCTCGCGCCAGAGACGGACGCAGCGAGGAGAGTGAGAACGGTGATGACTTTTGTGGTGCTGGAAAGCATGTTTGGTCTAAAATATCTGTAATATTCGATGTCTATAAGCTCGAGAACTACCCTGTCAACGAGTGAAAATACGCACTTTGGATCAAAGTTTTACTGATCGAGGAAACTACCCAGAACGAGCGTAACTAGGGAACGAACGATGTAAAAATAATCGAGAGCAGGCAGAAATCTACTGCAAAGCGAGAGTGAGGGGGCGACTGAGAGGTAAGGTTGGGAGGCGGGATGAGAGTGAGAAAGAAAGGTGGAGCTGTGCTTTTTCAATAATCCACGTACCTATTTATACAACCCGGCGGGTCCTGCGCAGCGGTTGATTTCGTATCCGCGTACTATCACCCGGTTTGGAAGCGCGTCCCCCACATCACGTGAAGTAAGGCACGACACCGCCACAGGTGCTAGTGACGCAAACCAGGCTTCGACAACCACAACCGTTGTTTGTCTCTATTCGTTTTATCCTTAACAAATGTCTGGTGGGTTCATTAAAACATGCTGCGCAACTGCGGCCGAAGGGTTTTCTGTACTGACATTCCGTTTCAGGACAAAGCGCGCTGATTGTGGGTGCAACGGGCGCGACTGGTCGGCATGCCCTTCGCGAGCTGTTGCAGAATTCTCATTTTACTCGTGTCGGTGAGTTTGGGAGGAGGTCGCTGCCGGACGCCCAGCTTCAGGGTGTCGACACGTCCAAGCTCGAGAGGAAGGTGGTTGATTTTGAGAAATTGGATGAGAAGGAGTGGAAAGACGGGCGCTGGGATGTCGTCTACATTACGTGCGTGCTCCTATCTCGTTGGGTTTGTCTAAGTATCTAACACAATGCTGCTAGGCTAGGTACCACTAGAGCGGATGCCGGGGGCGCAGCGGCTTTTGAAAGGATTGATAGAGAGTGAGCATATTCTACGCATAGCGGCTCCACTACCGCTAACCTCACACCAGCTACGTGATAAATGCTGCGAAAGCCGCAAAATCTACCGACCCAGATCATAAACAACGACTTGTGTATCTCTCGGTATGTACCAGGCCGCGCGTCTTGCGGCAGCCTGCGTACTAATCTATTTGATCGGCACGGTCAGTGCGCGGGAGCGAATACTTCCTCACTGCTTCCGTACCTCAAGAGCAAGGGCCTGACTGAACGAGGATTGGCTTCCTTGGGATACAGTAAGCTCCCTTGAATATGGTTGGGTGATAGGGGATACTGACTTGGGTGGCGTAATATTAGGCGATTTTATTGCATTTCAGCCGGGAATGCTGAGGGGCACTGCGCGAGAAAATCCGCGCATTGCAGAAAATGTCCTTGGGTGGGTATCTGAGTGCTCTCTCTGAAACTATTCGCCTGTTGACTGTTCATTTCTAGGTGTATCACAGGTGCTTTTTCGTATGTAACTTCGTCGCTGGAGATCCACGTAAGTCGTCACGTCCCATCATTTGGTCACGCATTCCCTTATCGCGCACATACTTACTCGCCAATAGGTAACCGACTTGGGTCGCGCGATCGTTACGGCTGGAAGGCTGGGTACTGCTGGTCTGCCCGAGGCTGTTGGTGCTGCCCCAGGCCCGGCGGCCGAAGGAACCGGCGCATATACGACCATTGGTAACTCTGGCGCCGTCTGGTTGTCTAAGGAGAAGTAACCGAACGTCTGTCTCTTGTGAATATCTCAAATGTCTCCTATTCTTCCAATGTACAATATCGCTATCGTTGACAGCAGAATCTACTTAGATGAAAAAAAGGAGCGTTTTTATTTCAAGCTCAATTTCAGTCCTACTCGGTAGCTTTGTTATCCGAGTCTTCTTCTCTTCCTTCTACCTTATTCTCATTTTCATCGTTCTCCTCGTCCCTGTGTTTCCGTAGTTCGTCATTCCACCGGTCAAAACTTTTCCTCGTATTTTCGCCGCTAGATCCTAACCCTCTTCGTCCTTGCTCCCAACGAACGGCCTCAATGCCTCTCACCACTTGAGCTCCGAGCCCGAGTGGACTAGGCCTATGGCCACTGAAGTCAAGCCTCCAGCAACGGCTAGTTGTTTCTCGTCCTGAGACGACTCTGGGTTCTTCTTCAGCTGTTTTAACGCCGGTCAAATTCGACAGCTTCTTGCCAGATGCAACACACGTCCCATCTCGGCACTTTCTCTGACATGTATCTGCCGGTAGGTCGTTTCTAAGCTTATTCGCTTTCTATGTGCTCTAATTGTTCAGGAGCCCCCGCCTCAGGATTCTTTTCATACCAAAGTTAAGTTGGGTCACCAGCCAGTCTATCGAAATGTAAGAACACAGAAACGTGGATATATGCGCTATATTTTGCCTCACTGAATGCATGCAAACGGTCCAGGCTCTTAAGAACCGATTATTCAGTATAGTTACTGCTGTAGTAGGCTATTTTGAGACATACCTATACGTATCTGTGCTTCCCGGTTTGGGAGCGAGTTCCTACGTCATGTGAGCCGGACAGGGCACCGCCACAGGTGCAAATGACGTACTTTCGACGACGACGGCGACCATCTCTATTTGTCTTTACTCGTTTACCTTAAACAAATGTCTGGTGCGTTCATTAAAACTCGTTGTGCAACTGCGGCTGAAGGAGCTGCTGTACTCACTTTCTATTTCAGGACAAAGCGCGCTGATTGTGGGTGCGACTGGCGCGACTGGTCGACACGTCCTTCGCGAGTTATTGCAGAATCCTCATTTTACTCGCGTCGGTGAGTTTGGACGGAGGTCGCTGCCGGATGCCCAGCTTCAGGGCGTCGACACGTCCAAGCTCGAGAGGAAGGTGGTGGATTTCGAGAAACTGGATGAGAAGGAGTGGAAGGACGGACGCTGGGACATCGTCTACATTACGTGCGTGCCCTTATCTTGTTAGGCTCATCCATCTAACACAGTCCTGCTAGCTTGGGCACCACTAAAGCAGCTGCTGGGGGCGCAGCGGGTTTCGAAAAAATTGATAGAGAGTGAGCATGATTTACTTAAACACACCCACGGCCTCTAACGTCGCACTAGGTACGTAATAAATGCTGCGAAAGCCGCCAAGTCCACCGACCCGACTCATCAACAACGACTCGTCTATCTCTCAGTATGTACCCAGCTGCGCGTCCTGTGGCAGCTTTCATACTAATCTATTTGACCGGCATACATAGGCTGGAGGAGCGAATGCTTCTTCCCCGTTTTTGTACCCTAAGAGCAAGGGCTTGACAGAACGAGGCTTAGCTTCTTTGGGATACAGTAAGCCCTTTTGAACGCAGTTGGACGATAGGGCGTTCTTGCTCAGATGGCGGGATGTTAGGTGATTTTATTGCTTTCCAACCTGGATTTTTGAAAGGAGCCGAGAGAGATCATTCACGTATTGCAGAGTCTGTCTTTGGGTGCGTGTCTGAAAGATACCTGAAACCTGCTCGCCTATTGATGGTTTACTTCCAGGTTTATCACAGGTGCTCTTTCGCATGTAACTTCGTCGGTGGAGATTCACGTAAGTCCTTCCACGCTATCGTTTGGTCACGCGCTCCTATCTCATACATATCTTTATTCGCGAATAGGTGGCCGACCTGGGTCGCGCCATCGCTACGGCCGGAAGGCTCGGTACTGCAGGTCTACCTGAGTCTGTTGGCGCAACTCCGGGCCCGGCGGCCGAAGGCACCGGCGCATATACGAACATCGGCAACGCTGGTGCCGTCCAGTTGGCCAAGGAGAAGTAGAATGCTTTTTCTTTGTGTGTGAATATCTCGAGTGCTCTCATTTTCCAATGTACAGTATCGCTATCGTTGACAGCTCAATCTACATTGATGAAACAAAAAGAAACATTTATGTTTCAAGCTCGGATTCGACCTCCTTATCATTTGGGCCTTCTCCTTCTGCTTCGTCTCCGTTCTCCTGTCCCCCGGCCTCCTCGTCCTCGTCCTTCCGGAGTTCGTCATTCTGCTCGGTCGAAATCGCCCTTCGTATGTTTGCTGCCAGATCCGAAACCTCTTCATCTTCGCTCTCGACGAACGGTTTCAGCACCTCCCACAGCCCACATCGCTGCGCCGCCCTCAAAGCAATATTATGTCCAGTCCACACCCAGCCGTTGATCACGAGGAGCGCGTCCAGCACCTGCAGGAGCAGCTTAAGCTCCGAGCTCGAGGGGACTAGGCCTGTGAGTACTGCAGGCAATCCACCAACGATCGCTAACTGTTTCTCGTCTTGCGATGATTCCAGGTTCTTCTTCAACTGTTCTAGCGTTGCCGGATCCGACAGCTTCTTCCCAAATGCAGCGTACGCCTCAGCTGTGAACTCGATCCGTTCGACAGTCGGTGCGGTCTTGTGCTCCTCCACCATACTTAGCACGCCCCCCACATTATTGAATATATCCTCCTCGTCCTTTTTCGACTCTAGGATCGGGATGCCTCCAGCGTCAATGATGGACTGCGCGCCCTCCGGGAAGTCGGTGAGGAACAAAACGAGCGTGGCCCCCACTTTTTGAACTAGCTTGAATTCATCCGAGGCCGAGGACATGATTTCGAGGAGCGCTTTGACCCCGCCTTCCTTCATAAATCGAGTGCGAGAGACTGTGGACGCATACATAATCGTGTCGAGATGGTTTAGCACCGTTGACTTGTTCTCGTCTGTGCCTTCCCGGAGGGCTTTAACAATTGCCGGATATATACCATCTGCCTGGCCAAGGGAGACTTTAGCGAGCATGGATCCTTGACTTAGATTGGCTACCGCGGACATGGCGCATGGGAGCAGCTCTTCGTCGGATATCATCTCAGACAACCGGGATAGGACGCCTGTCTCGGGTGCGAGGACTGCGAGCGAGGCGACTGCAGGGAGTCGCGAGATAATGCGTGTGAATTCAACGGGATCTTCGTCTTTGAATCGTTCGATGTGGGGGATGATGTGCGCGGCGATGCTTGCGCGGTCGACGAAGGGATCTAGGATCTCAGACAGGGCCTCTCCGCTCGAAACCTCAACATTGCCGAGTACAAATATATCGTCCGAGATATCCTCGTCTGCGTTGGGCGGAGCCTGCCAATACATGTAAGTGAGGTGAATATATGCGCGCATGTCAGACTCACCTTTTCGTAATCCCAAAACACGCCGTTCCACAATAATTCCACCAACTCGTCGTTCCGCTTCAACCGATCCCGAACCTCCCACCCAGTCGAATGCTTCGCTATCAATCCGACTGCCTCAGCGGCGACCCTGGACTCCTCGCTCGATCCCTTCAACATTTGCACCAACTTCTCTTCGCTCACGGATTCAGTCACAAAATCCACTCCGGGCTGATACGGCGCCAGGTCCTCGCCCTTCGGATGCCTATACGACATTATGTTGCTCAACCACTGTAACGCCAAAGCCCGAATCAGTGCACGAGAGTCGTCAAGCATGTACGCCACAATATTTTTGAAAGCGTCAATGATGTCAGGCACGTATTTAAAGTCTTCCATGAGAGAAGATTCGTGACAGAGTGCAGCAAGAAGCTCGAGTCCTGCGCGGCGGGTGAGGGGAGAGGGGCTGAGAAGGAGATATTGTTGATAATCAAGGAGACCGTTGGCTAGGAGTGCCATGGCGGTGTACTGTTCATCGACAAGCACCTTTAGCATGTTGACATTCCTCATATTAGTGAGTCCTAGCTCTGACGGCTCTTGGATGGCAGTACTGCCCTCTTCGTTGACGATATCCTTAGGAGCCAACGCCTGAGCCGCCTCCCATCGAGTCCTGACCTCCTTGCTGAACATCCGACAGAACTCCTTGTCAACGCGCTTTAGGTCTTCCTCCGGGTAAACAAACCCTCCAGTATCCTCCTCGCTCGGGGGCAAAACAAGCTCCCGCAAGACCTGCATCGACGGCGAAATATCCGGCGCACTCTCTGTACAAGCGAACTCGAGGATGTTGACGAGTTTCTCGACCATCTCAGGGGTGGATACCCCTTTATGCAGCTGGCGCCCTGGTTGACCTAGAAGACGCCCGAGTGCATCTCCCGCGGCCCTCATAAAGGAACCGTGCGCGTCGGGTTTGCAAGGGGCCAAGAAGAATGAAACATATTTCTTGGATTTGCTGATTTTGTCCATCTCGTCGATACCATGCGTTTCCGCTCCCTCGATCAACCCCCACAAAACGACCGCCGCGCCTGGACCCACGTCTTGAGGATCCGAAGCAACTAGTTTCTTGGCTTCGGCGACGATCTGTTCGCGCAATGTCTTGTTCAATTTGGCGAGGGCGGGAAGAGCACGCGGAACATCGGAGGCGCTGTAAACGTCCTCAGCACCGCATACATAGGCCATCTGTTTGACGAGTGAGGCCACTGCTTGGCGTTCGACGAAAGCCTCTGCAAGAGTTTCGGATGGCGAATCACCCATAAGCCTAGACAGACCAGTACAGGCATCCAGAAGGCCGCCGTTCGGAGACTCCACGTCGGGAAGTGCTAACGGACCTCGCCCAATAACACCAAGCAACGCGTCCAATCCTCCCGCCTGGATGAACGCGGGGACCACATCCAGCTTGAGTGGAGATTCAACAAGATTCTGCAGCCCGCCCGCAAGCGCCTTCTGTTTCTTGAGGAGATCTTCAGTCATAGCACTAGCGGGTAGGTCCAAAGGCAGATGATCCGTGAGTGCCTTGACTTGACCTGACAACGCCTCCAGCGTCGCTTGATGCGCATCCTCGGCATTTGGGTCTGGGCGAAGGAGCTCGCCGATGGGGCAACGGATTATGTAGAGGCTCCCATGTAGAGTGATGCTGTCTTCAGAATTGACTAGGAAAGCCCGGCGAAGGAGCTCGTCAACGCAGGGGATGAAGGCGGACTTGCACTGCGGAGAGTCGCGCAGCATCGCAGCAAGGAGTTCGCCTTTATACATAAGCACCATAAAGTCTTCTTCAGCTTCTGCGTCTGCGGGGAGACTGGTGAGGTGCTTGAAAAAATCAGGTTTCGTAGCAAGGATATATTGTTTTAGAGCGGGGATCTTGTCCTGGTCATCGCCTTGCCCTCCCCCCGCGGCTGCGTCGTCATCGCTGACCTCCTCTTTTTCTATGGTACAAGTGTTTAATATGGGCAAGTCGAAATAGCCATTAATGCGCATACCAATTAGCATCTTAAGAGACGTCAGTGCAGAGGTGAGTGCCTCTACATCAGGAGTGGACGCGTAAATCGTGTCCAAGAACTCTCGGATAGCTTGCTCGTCGGATTCATCAAGTATATACCCCATTATGTATGAAGAAAATGGAGCAAATCTACAATTGCGTGGTGTATTTCCCAAAATTCATAGAGGTGGAGCGACTGGCTGAAAACGACACTGGGAATGCCTCTTTTATCAAGAATCTCTGGGCAGGCACAATCCATACACACGTGCTCACAGGTCTTAGTTGCTTGTGCGACTTATTCGGAAACCGAAGAGCCAAAGCTGTGCGGATGAAGGTCATGTGCTGCCCGCCCTGAAAGTCCAGTTGAAATGCGGCTTGGCACCTCAAGTGTAGGTTAAATTACTTGAGCCAAGGTTGCACTCAATACCTCTAGAACATGATAATTTAATAAGGCCAAGCTAATTGATTTTATATCAAACGCTGCACATTGCTTACTTGACCGAAATCGCTCGTTGAATGTCTACAACCAGATCTGAAACTTCCTTGTCCTCACCCCCAACAAACGGCTCCAACACTTCCGGCAGCCCACACTGTTGCCCCGCTCTCAACGCACTTGTATGTCCATCCCATGCTGGGCCATTGATCACGAAAAGCGTATGCAGCACCTGCAGGAGCAGCTTGGGCTCCGAACTCGAGCGGACTAAGTCTGTAAGCACTGCAGGCAATCCACCAGCGATTGCTAACTGTTTCTCGTCCTGCGATGATTCTAGGTTCTTCTTCAGTTGCCCTAAAGCCGCCGGGTCTGGTAGCTTCTTCCCAAATGCAGCGTACGCCTCTGGTGTGAACTCGATCCGCTCGATGGCCAGTGCAGTCTTGTGTCCCTCCAGTATGACCAATGCGCTCTCCACCATATCAGATATATCCCCATCATCCCTCTTTGACTCCAGGATTGAGACGCCCCCAGCATCGATGACAGGCTGAGCGCTGTCCGGAAAGTCGTTGAGGAATGAAACTAGTGTGGCTGCTGCTCTACGAATTAAAGTGGAATTGTCCGCGGGGGTGGTCGATGAGGTGATCGAGGACATGACGTCGAGAAGCGCTTTGACCCCACCTTCCTTCATGAAACGAGTGCGGGAGACTGTGGACGCATATATGATCGTATCAAGTTGGTTTAAGACATCGGTCTTGCTCTCGTCTGTGCCTTCTTGGAGGACTTTAACGATTGCTGGGTAGATACCGTCCGCTTGACCAAGGGACACTTTCGCAAGCATGGATCCTTGACTTAGACTGATTAGCGCAGTCATGGTGCACGGGAGTAGCTCTTCGTCGGATATCATCTCGGATAATCGCGATAGGATATCGGGTGTGAGGATTGCGAGCGATGAACATGCGGGGAGGTTTGAGAGGAAGTTGACGAATTCCATGGGCTCATTGTCTTTGACTTCCTCGATGCGAGGGGTGATATACGAGGCAATGCAGGCGCGTTCAATGTAGGGGTCCAGGATCTCAGACAGGGCCTCTCCGCTTGAGGCCTGGACGTAGCCATATATGAATATACCGTTCGAGATATCTTCATCCTCATTGGGCGGGGCCTACCAACACATGTAAGTAGGGTAGATATATGCGCACATATTAGACTCACTTTTTCGTCATCCCAAAATACGCCGTTCCACAATAACTCCACCAACTCATCGTTCCGCTTCAACCGATCCCGAACTTCCCACCCAGCCGAATGCCTTGCTATCAAACCGACTACCTCAGCAGCGACCATGGCCTCATCGCTCGATCCCTTCAACATCTCCACCAACTTCTCTTCACTCACAGACTCAATGACGAAGTCGATCCAAGGCTTGTATAGCGCCAGATTCACATTCCCCGGGTACCTAGGCGACATTATCTTGCCCAGCCACTGCAACGCCAAAGCCCGAATCAGCGCACGAGGGTCGTCAAGCATCCGCACTACAATATTTTTGAAAGCGTCGATGATGCCGGGGACGTATACGAAATCTTCTACGGAGGGCGTGCCGTCACAGAGTGTGGCGAGGAGTTCGAGTCCTGCGCGGCGTATGAGGGGAGAGGGGCTGGAAAGGAGGTATCGCTGGTAATCGAGGAGACCGTCGGCGAGGAGTGCCATAGCAGTGTGCTGTTTCTCCACTAGTGCCTTGAGCATTTGAACTTTCTTCATGTTAGCGAGGCCTAGCTCTGATAGCTCTTGGATCGCGGGGCTATTCTCTTCGTTGCCAACATCCTTAGGAGCCAATGATTGAGCCGTCTCCCATCGGGTCCTGACTTCTTTGCTAAACATTTTATAGAATGCCTTGTCGATGCGCCTAGAGTCTTCATCTGGCGAAACAGCCTCCTGCACATCCCCCTCGCTCGAAGGTGAAAGAAGCTCCTGCAAGACCCCTACCAACGGCCGGATATGATATGTATCAAGTGCACAATGAAACTCGAGGAGGGTGACAAGTTTTCCGACCATCTCAGGAGTGGCTACCCCCGCACGTAGCTGGTGACCGGGCCAACGTATATAATCTTCGAGTGCATCACTGAGGGACGCCATAAAAAACCGCTCCGCGTCGGGTTTGCAAAGATGTAGGAGAAAAGGAACGTATTCTTCGGAATTTCTAATTTCATCCAATTCGCTGATATCGTGCATTCGAGCTCCTTCGGCCATTCTCCACAAAACCATAACCGCGCCCGGCTCTAAGTCTTGGGTATCTGAAGCAGCTATTCTCTTGGCTTCTGCGACGAGCTGTTTACGCAAGGTCTCGTTCCACTTAGCGAGGGCAAAAAGAGTGCCCGGAACCAGAGTGGCCTCGCTGATGTCGAAGCTGGATGCATAGGTCATTTGCTGGACAAGTGAGGCCACTGCCTCTCGTTCAACGAAAGCCTGTGCGAGAGTTTCTGACGACGAGTTTTCCATAAGCATACACAACCCATCGCAGGCGTCTGCAAGACTTAGTTCGTTTAGTAGCGCCTTGCTGGGAAGTGGGATCACTTCCTCTTGTTCAACGAAAGCCTGCGCGAGAGCGTCTGACGACGAGTTTTCGCCCAACCCATCGCAGGTCTCTCCGAGGCTCGTCTCGTTTAGTAGTTCCTTGTCAGGAAGTGATAACAGACCCAGCGCCAAAACTCCGAGTAGCGCATCCAACCCTCCAGTCTGGATGAACGCCTGGACTGCGTCGGATTCGAGTGGAGCGTAAGCGAGGTGCCGCAACCCGCCAGTGAGCGCCTTCTGTTTGTCGAGAAGCTCTCTGCTCATAGTGCCAGCCGATAAGTCTGAGGGCAGACTATCCCAGAGTGCCTTAATTTGGCCCGATAATGCCTCCATTGCCGCTCGATGTGCGTCCTCAGCATTCGGGTCCGGGCGAAGAAGCTCGGCCATAGGATACTTGATTAGACTGGGCTGGGAATTGCCAGTGGGATCGACGCGAAAGTTGGAGCGAAGGAGTGGGCTAATGTAAGGGATGAAAGCTAATTTATACTGTGGAGAATCGTGTAGCATCGCGGCTATGAGTTGGCCTTTATACGTCGCTGTCATGTAGTCTCCTCCGTCTTCCCAGTGCATGATTATGCGAGCGAGGTGCTCGAAAAAGTCTGGTTTCGCGGTGAGAATATACTCTTTCACAGCGGGAATCTTGTTTTGGTCATCGCTTTGCGCGTGCTCTTTGGCCTCCTCGTCCTCCACGTCCTTTCTCTCCTCTACTTCAATCGTACCAAATTTTAGCACGGGCGAGCCGAAACGGTTGTAAGACCCATACCAATTAGCTCCCTAAGAGATTTCAGCGCGGAATTAAGAGTTTCCGCATCAGGAGTAGAGGTGTAGATCGTGTCCAAGAGCTCCTGGGTACGTCGGACGTCAGATTCATCAAGTATGTATCCCATTGTATGCGAAGAACTTGGAATGAGCAAGCGGGTTTTATGTAGCTCTCAAAGTTCGGTAAAGAAAGGGGGACATTGGTCTATGATGAAGCTAGACGAGTCTCTTTATCCGGCTCGTCGAACAGCGCTTTTGCAGGGCTACAGTCTCCCACTAAGTGTCGGCCTGACTGAGCCTGTCCGGTTAATCACCGGGCGGGTACAAGAGGTTCAGTGGGGGGCGTACCGGTCTCGGCTACAGCAGTTGCGTCGCACACGTGCTCGTAAGTCTTTTCATGTATTGGTCGCATTCCAAACGCGATGTAATGGTACATAATATGAGTACAATGTAAGTTAGATCGAATCTTGCCTGGAAACCGAATGTCCAAAGCTATGCAGATGAGGCTCAGATTCACCTGGAAAGTCTAGCCGGTATGCGGCTTGAGGTCCCGTGTCTAAGAAATGACTAAGATTGCCCAAGTCAAGGGTGCGCCCGGGGCCTGAAAACTCTACTCCTTCGTGCCTTGGGTTGGTCTTCATCAGAGCATGGTAATGGCGCGAGCGATATACCGAGAATGGAACGCCGGGTGGGTGTGCATCCTGTTGGCTCTTCGCCTGGTTTGTATTTGCGTAATGGGTTTGGCAGAGCGGTTGGCATAACGGGTGCAGCTCCTGGTGCAGCGCCAGGGTAGGCTACAGCGTTCAAATTTGGCGTGGGCTCTGGCAACGGAGCTGCATTCACTGCACCGAGCACGCAAACGAATAGCGCGAGTATTGATTGTGTTCGTAAGAGCATGGTGAGAGTTTGGCCTGCTGTTGAAGAAATGAATTAATTTCTAAATATCTTAGAATTGTGCGATCTACGTACTGTTGTGATATGGAGGAGGGAGGCGGGATGAAGAGCCCTCGACACCAACCACTCACCCTTGATATATCCCCCTCCCGCCCTAAGCGATTGAGTGGGATAGTTCCGTTGTGTCCGGCTACAAGGCAACATCTACAACGCCCTTTCACGCGTAGTTACTCAGTAGACAGCGGCGTTCGCACTTGCCTCCCGCTGCCATTGTTTGGTTGATCCCGTTGCCGTATTTCCTAATTTGGTAACCTGTCGTCGCTAGGACCTTGAGTGGTGTCAAACACATTTCGGATCCGGCCTTTAACTTGCTCCATTGACTCGTCCTCTCCACTGAGAGATGGATACAGCATTGGCTTGCCGTGTGCTCATTCCGTGGCAATCGCGCGCATTCTCCCGCAGACTGGGCTAATCGTATCAGATGAATTTGACTGAAAGTCAGATTAACTGGCCTTATGCTTGGTGATCGTAAGTAATAATATCTTTGATGGACATATGGATACGAGCGAGCGAATATTTACTTGTATTTGATCCGGAGATTTCGAAAGAGGGTGGTCAAGCAAGGGAGGAGAACTGCTCGTCTAGCTTACAGCTCCGGAGGGATAGAGGAATGCTCGAATAATATATATATATATATTGTATCCGAGTCCGGAAGATAGCTTTGGTACTTTCAATAGCCAAAACTGACTCTATAGTCATCCCTACATACAAGTTACCTTCGGCTTACCCCTGTTTGACACAGCCACCCCCTCACAAGTTTGAATGCAAGTTAATTTCAACTAGTTATACAGAACACCTATGAGGATGAGAGATCCTATTTTGACATCGCTACCTCTTTTGATGGTTGTCACTGATACTCTGAATGAGTCGTGGTTAGACGGAACTGGGGCTCGTTCAAATGAACGGACGAGTAAGTTACAAATAAAGAACAATCCGCAAATCAAAAATCAAACATATCCACGTCAATTGGATGTTCCGCGTCGTCTCCAAGCAATAGTTCGGGTATCTCTCCCTCCTCTGTATTCGCCCGCTTTCGTTTCTGGCCCTGCGCCACGTTGTTACAAGTGCAATCGTTCATAATGTAGTCGAACTTGACGTCGAGACGAAGGAGGGCCTCCTCAGTTGCTAGGGCTATCGCACGTTTGGGATTGTTTGATGTGGCCTCGGCAATTGATCGGCCATGAATTTTGACTGCATATGATTTCAGCCAATTATTACGACGCTCGGAATTGGCACGAACCTTCGCATTTTGTGGTGGCTACCTTTCCCGGTTTAGACGGCAGCAACAACTTGGTGACAGCCAAGGCTTTGCATCCACCACTTTCCAGCTTCGCCATAAGCCTTGACATTGGATGCGAGAGTATATTCTGCTTGTCAATATATCGATCGTAGAAAGGTTGGAGTACCCGTTCATAGACAGTCTTTACTCGAGAGAGCCTAAAGCCAGAAGAAACATAGACAGCTCCTAACAAAGACTCGACCGCATCTCCTAGGGCCTGTTCGATAATCAGTTGATGGCGAATAAAGCCCTTCGACCTCAACGTACTTTAGGTGCTTGAAGGTTGGACCAGTATTTCAACCGTTGTAGGTCACTCTGGGCGTCGCGTTTGCATGTCTCAAGCTCCTCCACAAAGGACTTGATAGACTGAGTCAAGTGGGGTGCATTATGCAGCAAAAATCGATACAAGCCCGATTCGACGCAGATTATCGCCAACGCACGATTCGAAACCATGCTGCTCTGTAACGTCGAGGTTAGGCCTGTTTGAGAATGCAGCGGATCCAGTATACTTACTTTGATAAGGGTCATACTATGTGGAGACCATTTCTCTTCATCAGCGAAGAATGACTGGACGACAACTGCAGCGCATATAGTCAACTCTCTGCGCTAAATAGAGGGGCGGGGGCAGCTTACGCATATCTAATATAGCATCTCCTAGGAACTCTAGTCGTTCATAAGACTCCGATAAGTCTGTCAAAGATGGGTGGTGCTAAACACGCCGTTGAATGTCAGGCCCTGGTGATCCGACCGGAGCTCTTACCATGGCCTGGAGCAGCAGGTTTGGATCCTCCAATGTTCCGCCAATTATCTTCATCATACCTTTCAGCATTCCCTTGTCGTCCGGCTCCTGTTGTTTAGCGGTTTTGCTCGGCGCATGTGATATAACGTCAAGCCAATCACAGGTTTTGGGGACGTCAAACCCAAGGGTTTTGGCCGTCGAGAACGCCAACTTCTCACCGCCACTTACCAAGGCAGCACCAATGATGGCCTCTACGACGTCTGCAATAACCTTCCCACAAAACCTATGAGTTTCTTGGATGTTATGTTTATTAGGCAATTTACCTTAGGGAGGATTTGACGCGGGAACACCTTAGCGCTTGAGCGCTCAATGAACTCTGGGCCACCTGGGACCGGGTCACGAACGCGCTCACGAGTGATAATGCATGCGTTCGGGATTGTCCATTGTTTGGGTTTGAATGGCTCCGACTGGATGCAAGAAGGCAACCCGATGGCTTGCGCGCCAGTCCATAAAGACTTATTATTGACCATTCTTTGTCGCCTCACGTGGAGCTTCCCAGCAACGGCATCGGGGTCTGTGCCATAGAGATATGCTGACGCAGCGTACTTGATAAAAGTATCACCTGGCAATCGGGTGTTCAACAATATCGTTAAATGACCGAAAAGGTAGAACCTACCAAGGAACTCGAGGCGTTCGTAGTTGAATGTCCGTTTTGCCATTTGAGCACATAGCGCATGGATGAGTAGGTCATCTCGAATCTGGCCTTGGAAAAGCGTCAAGTTGAGCTGTTTCGCAACCAGTACATTTTCTATATGCCAGATTACCGATGGCATGATCAACGCCGTGTGAAAGGTAGCTGCAGGAATGCTAGATAAGAAACACATCTCGGGAACGAGGTAGTTGTTCGAGACCTCAGTCGCGGCCTCTTTGGGATCGAGGCAATTTGCAAGCCCAGGTAGGAATTGCGCCTGGATGAGTGGCTGCTGGAGGTCTTTGATACCCTCGAATTCGTGTCGATGTGTTTTGTAGTAGTCCAGCAAAGACATAGTCGGACCGTTCTCCTGCTAGTGTTTTAGTTCCCGAGCTATTGACGCTGTGGCAAAGGATCCTCGTACTTGTTGCCCCATAATCAAAGACAAAGGGTTTAAGTCCTTGCATAACTGTCCAACCTCGAAGCGCCTAGTGAACTCATTATGACGATCTTGTATTATTCCTCCCGCCAGATCCTGGGCGATTTCGTCCGGAGTTGCACACTTGAGTGGCCGTACCCGTCGAGAGACCAAGTTCTCGATCTCTTCCCACGAGATCAGAGATTCGGCGGACGTAGTGCGGGTGATGTCACTAGCTTTGGCGCATGAATCCGCTGCTACAGGGCAAACAAAGTAGGCTAGCTCTCCAGAAGGACTCTCCCACGGTTTGTTGGTGAGAGCGCGCCAAAGATGCATAGAGTATCGGAAGACGAGTTCAATGCGCTCGACAGACAAGGTGAGAGGCGCACAAGGCAGCAAGGTGACCTGAGATTCAGTCTGCGAAACGAATATTGAAAATGGTTCGATACCAAATAGAGGGGCCCGGGTAAGAAAAAGCATGCTCTTGGGGATACGTAGGTCGGACAGCGGTGAAAATGCAACAACATTTGGGTAGAAAACTTTCGAGGGAGCAGCCAAAAGAGCGTTATGCCAGAAAAGCGGGGTAGCGATCGGATAGCTGCCCGCAGACACAGCTTCAGAATGACCGTGTTGAGGTACGCCGTTGGGCAAAGTATGCAAAGGCGGGAGCGGGAAAAAAGCTGAGGGCAATAGCCCAACATCGAAGCGAGCTGAACAAGCCTTAAAACAAACCGAACCTCTAGCAGCAGCTTTAGAAGGGTGGGGGTCACCAGTTACATGAAGCGGCGGGTCACAGTTAGGAATATTAATTGTGCAAGTCCAATGACCTTGAGCTCGGGTCGCCCTCGCATAAGTAAATATCCCGACCGGCACTAGAACGGTATCGATAGTCGATTGAGACGCCAAGTAGCGGTATAAGACTTCCACAGCATCCTTAGGGTATATTCGAGATCCACTGACGGGATCCGTAATACATGGGTCTTCCTCATCATTGGCGCGCGAGGGACTCAGAAAAATCGAGGCGCCGCCAAAACGAGGGCAGTGAGCAAGAGATACCGGTGGAATTAGCGCACCATCGATATCCATTCCGTTTACCCAATCCGAAGCCAAAGGATCCATGTAAAGGACATCCCGAGCTGCGCGATAATGTTCCCGGTTACCACGTTCGGCCATAATAACTAAATTGGCACCGGTGTCGCGGGCGAAGCGACGTGACTGAGCAAATGCAATCAAACTAGTATGAGGATTGAACCTATGAAATCAAGTTGCAGCGCGAGGGATAAGTAAGTGATCCTTTTGCCATAGGACCTACCAAAGCACATGCGAGCACATTCCCCCGTCCATAACGTTAAAAATTGAATCAGTGCAGATTAATGTGTTGGTCAAACCAGTCGTGAAGGAGTTAATGCTCTATCGAAACAAGCTAGTCAGTCAGATTCAATACTTGTGCAGTGCAACTCTTACATGAGATCGGGCTTCTGGGGTTTGTTGTCCGTCAAATTGTGCAAGATAAATTGAGCTATGGATCCCATGTTGTTGGCGTTTCGAGAGTACCCAACCCAAAGCTAAAACAGTAAATGGGTTACTGGCTGTCATAAGTATAGATTATCAGCGACACGGCCCAGTGTTGTGAAAAGTCGTAGTACCTATTATAATAGCTCGATAACTAGGTATTTGAGACACCTTTTGCAGAAACTGCAGAAACCCGTCTAGTTTAGATGATGTACCAGCGCCTACAGTTTAAGGATTAGCTTTCGCAAAAATAATTGCAAAAACGAGGAAACATTTACTAAGGTCGGGTGAGTGAGCTCCAGAAAACAAGTTATGAAAGTCGGTAGTCCTCAAAGCAGGGTCGCCACCAAATTGCAATAGAGCTGGACCACAGCATCTTCCGATTTCTTGCAACCTAGTGATAACAGTAGTAAGCAAAAAGGAAAGAATAGCGACTAGGGTGTAAAACGAACGTTGCTTTCATCGCCGATCTGTATTCCCCTTCTGGGGGCAACACAGAGTCATCCGGAGTTTGCAGAGCGGAATAATCCAAAACCGAAACCCCGAGCCTGTCAGCCGCTTGGGTTAACGATGTCCTACGAGTGTCCACATCTCCAAAAATACGAGCATCCAGGAGTTGTTCCATGCGCAGAGCGATTTGCCCAAAGTTAGCCTCGAGATGAAAAGGGTAGTGTGTGAGGCCCACGATACGAGGTCGGCTAGAATAGGTCAACGGCCCGTAATATTCCAACATGATTGCAGCAATGGGGGTCGAAAGGTCCTCCAATGCAATCGAGTGCGCATTGTCGATCACTAGGTGAGATACGTTTGACAATGCAAGTAGACCGCGAGAGAGAGCTAGTAACAAAGCCTGTTTGATAAATTATTCATCAGGTTGGAGTGCATAGTTAGGTCAGACAATACATACTGAGTATGGCACGATGGCCAGCCCGCCACGCAGCTGTTCGAACCATGCTGAGTTGAGTCCAGTGTTAGAGGACTGCACATACGGGGATATTGTCAATCCGTAAGTGGGGTTAAGACTACCCTGGATCTTCGTGATACTGGTGTCTTCACTTGAAGGGGATGGGTAACGGCCCCAATGGGGTGGATATGTGGACGAACCTAACTAAATACAATATCAGGGGGACTTGCTGGGTGCGTGAAGTTTGTTGTAAAATAGCGCCGATTATCTGTAGTTTGTCTATCGATTCGGCCCCACTTAGTGCTCGTAATGTTTTTAGACGGAAATGGATGGAATAACTTGCCTCCGAATGAGAGGTTTGTAAATATGGCTAAAACATGTCAGAGTATACAGCCATAATAAGGGTTCGTGAACGTACTGTTTCTGCTCAAAGCGGTGAAAACCTCAGAGCTAATATCCATATTACCAGAGTCATCGAGTCCAGTACCCAAGAGAGAACTCCCTGAAGTGGACGGAATGCCGCCACTCTGGGAATGAGCTCTGTTGGGGTGGCTCATACTGCTCCTCGTCGAATATACAGATTCGAATAAACGGCCTTAGGTTTTGTGGTATGCGCCTTTAGTCGTGGTTGGGCGAGAAACGTTTTATACAGCGCTACGAAAAAGATCTTCGGAAGAGGCCGAAATGAACAGTGTCCAAAGAAACTGGAAACAAGATCTCCCCCTGAGATGGTGGACAACAAGAGGCGTAATTAATTGCCATTGTTTGGCTAACGATAACATCACGCGCATGGTCCTCCACCGGCGCCTATCTCCCAAGCCAACCCCAGCTTCAAGTTTGAAGGAGAAGGCTGAACATGGAATCATCTAGTAAAACGTGGCAAAGATACGAGAACCTAGAAACAATCATTATCTTGTTCGTTGCTCATTGAACATCCTAACGCGCTTGTCCTTTGACTGACTTGCTTAAACGCTTCCGATAGTGGAGACTCTTACAGGCAAGATTCGCAGCCACATTCTGGATACTAAGTGCCCTGCTGACTGCTATGAAATGACGCTTAGTTCCGTCCTGCCTTTTGTCACCTCGGAATTTCTACCTTCACCAACACCCGAAGCGCCGCTCGGAACACCATTTCCCGGAGTTACTTATACAGATGACGGTGCCAACTGGGTGAGTGAAATATAAGGAGCAAACAAAGCCTAGAGAGTATACCCGTAAAAAACGGGATACTGATCTTATTTGTAGGTTGGCCACCTTGTCGAAACTTGGGGAGGAGCTGAAAAGCCACCCCTGATCTATGATTTCGCGCAGGGAGGAGACTCGACATTGGACATGAACAGAAAGATTAATGGGCCTTATCAAGAGGCCTTGAAGACCAATTGCAAACCCACTGAGCATTGGAAAGCGGCAAACACATTGTTTGGTAAGTCATTAATCTTGGGGTTTAACGGGCGCTGCTAATTTCATGACTATCGTAACAGTATTCTGGATAGGTATCAACGATATGGCGTAAGCATGCAATGTTACTGCATAATGATCTGGTTCATTCGAACATTAATATATGCAGGTATGTTCGGGAGCCAGACGGCGTCAAAGGCCCAATCGAAACACTCTTCAAATGCGTGCAGAGTGTCTACGAATCAGGGGCGCGAGCTTTCCTTTTTATCGACGTTCCACCGATGGAGCGGGCTCCAATGGTTATCAGAAGTAAGCGTTGCTTATCTCACAAACCGTACCCCTCCATTCCCCCGCGCTGACACTACCCTGCAGACAAAGAGCGAAGCCTTGCACTGGCCCCTCACTACATTGCATGGAATGAGTGTCTGGATGAAAACGTTGAGCAGTTTTCGAAAGACCACCAAGATGCTAGTTGTTTCCAGTTTTCTTCCTTCAAATGTTTAAGCGGTATCCTTGATAGTCCGGAGAAACATGGGTTCACCGAACGCGATCCGACCAAATTTGGAGGGGGAATCTGGGCGGACAATATTCACCTTACAGGGGCAGTCCATGAGATAATCGCAGCAGACATGCAGGCATACCTGATGACTATTTAAGCCTTTTGTATTTTATGTTCTACAAACAAAAGACCAAACATCACGCGCCTGCTCCTGTTATGTAAACTGGTAGTGTTCGGACCCTGGACTTTGAACCACGTCAAGTAAATAGCAATGCATCAGGCTTCACCACAAGCCTCGCGTTCGCTTCGCTCGCTGTCAACTTCGTCAACTGCCTCGTCCCCTCGTCCACTTACTGTTACTGCACGACCTAGTTTTCCTTGGGTACCTCCTCATCCACATCCTTCTTCGCTTGGCTCGTATCACAGCCCAAGCCCAGCTCCTGGCCCTTCAAGTTGGGAACGAGAATCACACGTTGCAGGCATGAATCCGACGGCAAGAAACACATCTACGCAAGCTCCCTCTATAGTGGGAGGGTCTGCCTTGCTCGAAGATCAAACAATGAAGCAGTGGTCCTTTAACGCACGTAGTTTTGAGTTCTAAGACACGCATTACCCTAAATTCAAAAGCAACAGGCGTTTGAATGGCAAGTCCGCGACGCGCGCGGCCTTCAGGAGTACTTAGATCATTGGAGTGCAGAGCAGGCCTCTCAGCACGCCTCTCCCTTATCACATCCAAACCAACGCGACTCTACTAGCGACTCGACCCAGAAACTTATACCAGAGATACTGCGGGAAAGTCCGATTATCGGAGACGGGAAGTTCAAACTTGAAGTGTGCGCGTGTAAGTTATTCGTTTGCTACTTGACTTGCAGGGTCTAACACGGAACGCGGTATTTAGCCTATGCGCCCCCCGAACCCGAAACTCCTGTAGACGCTGTTAGCCCGGCCAGCGTGCGCCTATCTGCCTATGTCACTTCACTCATGTTGGACTATGCGCCTCACACCGACGTTGAGCTGTGCGCAACCATGATGGCTGCTGTGAAGGTTCGGGGTGATCTTGCTGGGGAACGTGGCGCTCGTGCGGACTGGGTTTGGGAGTTCTGGGACCAAGATTGGACGTTTCGCAAAGAAAGCGAGTTCTGGGGTGCGTATTTTGGTGCGTCGTAGGTTGGTAGGTGTGGCTAATGCGGGCATACAGAATGTCCTTTACCGCCACTGTCTACGCTGCTCCAACACCCCCGAATCGCCGCAACCAATAGTTTTGTGTTATGTATTCAGATCCACACGCCGGTTGGACCCCAGATTCCCCAACAGCCTTCGATTTATTACGTACCTAAAGACCTTTTGGAGGGTATCGAAGCATCACTCGATAACGCTAGTATGTGTACATCGTATCTCAATATGGCGCATACTGATGAGGATGTGTAGACACGGGTGATGTTCAATTCGTATGCCTGGAACGCATGGGCCCAACCAATTCGCCTGAAGGTTCGCTGACCCCGAACTCCCGTCGCTCCTCTTCGGCGTCGTCTTCACATGCACTCAATTCATCGTCGCGGCTTGTTGCTCGCAAGCGCATTATATACGCCCACTCAGACATTCTTAGGACCCGTGCTGGAGGCGAGTACTTCTCCACTATGTTCTCTTCAAGCTTTGCAGAGAACGCGGCGCCTGCGCCTGGGGAACGGAAGATGCATACAATTATTGTCGAAGAAGCGGATTTCAACACAATATATTGGATGCTGAAATGGGTCTACGGGAACTGGTATGCTACTATACACTTTTGAGCGATGCTACGAATACTAATCCCGTATGTTATTGTCAAGGTTGTTGTTCCAAGAGGATGACGACCCTCGCGTCGTATTCAACGCGATGGGTCAAGGTCAGAGCGCCAAATGGCTCCCATCCTCCTATGCTCCCGGTCTCGGACAAAGTCCTGCGACATCCGGTCGCCAGGCAGGTGAATGGGACTGGCAGACACTCTATAGGATGGATACCCCGTCTGAGGCAGGCAGCGTAGGACAAAGTCTGCGCAGCCTCGTCCTAGACGACACGAATCCCGAGACTGGGCCAACACAAACACCGAGTCAGGGGTCGGGTGGTGCTATACCTGAGACGGAAGCTGTTGTGCCAGAATCTAGTCCGCGCGTGCCAACGACACCTGCACCTCGTACTGCTGTCCGTTCAACATCTGGAGTAGGCGTACGACGGGGAGGCGCGAAAGCTGGAGCATCAGGATCTGCCCCGGGTCCTTCTACGCGGGGAACGTCTACCGCTGGAGCCGGTACTGGGACAAATGCCTTCCGCGCCGGCCCAACAGGCCCAGGTTTCGCACCGGTCACCCCTCGCTACGCTCATTCTCACTCTCATTCTCACCCACATCCCCACAATATGGCACCCCGCCCTCAGCCTGACCCTCATCCGCACCCCACACTCCCACCTCCCCCCGCATCGGCACTTGCAGTGTACCAGACGGCACATCGCTATGCGCTCCCAGGACTCGCCCAGCTCGCCCTCAATCATTTACTTGGTACAATCACTCCGCAACGGGCGTTTGCGCTCTTGCTTGCAACTCGGGTATGGGACGAGTTGCATGCGCTCGTGGCGGACTATGTAGTCGATGCATGGGACGAAGTGGCGAGGAGCGATGAGTTCGAGGCGTGCTGCAGGGAAGTTGCTACCGGAGAGTGAGTGCTTTCGATTTGTGTATGTGTATAATTCTGACAAACTGGGGTCACCATAGGTGGGGAACCGACGGCGGGAAGACCTTAGCGGAGTTGTTCAGAAGGCTTCAGTCGCCAACCAGCTCGCGTTATAGCGCCCGAACTTAAGGTACCCATTCTATGGTACGGTAGGTTCAACCATGATGTACAGGGCGAAATACCCACTCGCTTTCCCGTTTGGCTTTCGCTGCGACCCATCCCATGTGTGTTAGACGTGAAATTATCAATAATTGGCAGTGACCAAGTCATACAAAGTCGTCTATCCAAGCCATATACATACATAAGTGATAGACCTCCCAAATTGTAAACCGCGATGCTCAAGATCAAGAAATGCGGTTCCGGATACGCATGCGTTGAAGTTGAAGTTGAATAGTTGCAATGAAAGCCATAAAAAAGATAGCAGGATAACTCGTGTTATATCGTGAGAGTTCGTAGAGAGCGCCAGAGCCAACATGCGAATATGGTGGTCCAGAGTAGGAAAGGCATTGAGGCTGCATCTAGGGAGTTGGATCGTGCGGAGCTTACGCTGCCGAGGACCTTCGAGTTTCTATAAACGTGAAGATGATTCTACAAGGAGGTAGACAAGTCAGAAATCAAATGCGGGCGTTGACCTATAGAACATGTCACGTACGATTGACCAAGAAGTGTTCTATCAAAGCCATAAAAGATGTTAGAGATGAAGTGCGCCCACGGCGAACGAGGTACTCACGTAGAAATTTGCTGGATCTAAGATAGCGCTTTCGCAAGTTCCGGGGCATCCACTAGTAGCGTATGTAGGACCAGCAAGATCACCTTGGACACGAAAAGGCATAAGTACGGCAATACACGAGCATGGAGAGCCCAGCTTACCGCATAGTGTAATGTCAAACACAATCTATTGGAGCGGTTTGTCAACTTCAGGCAGCCGCCGAAAGGTTATAGTACTTACAACGTGGTCCCAGAAATATTTGTTTGGCGGACATGAATCATTGGACAGAAGAACAGTCGGCTTCCCCCAGTTCGATGGGTTCGGAGTGTTATTTGTTATATCTCGAGGGATGGTTGAGCGATGGAAGAACCCTGGTTTCCCTATTAGCACAGCACACGAAATCCTCCATCCAGCCACACAAGACACTCACATCCCCAAACTCCATTATCATCCCAACGTGTGGCAAACACGCCTCCTCCAACCGAGTTGAAAGGCGCACCAAAGGACGCAACACTGTCATTAATCAAACCGCAACCGAGACCCCCGCTCTCGTGTGAACAATCTGCCGCCTAATATAACATTAGCCAATTGTCATAAACGACAATGTATGGTACTTACCACTAGATTACCAGTGAAGTTTTGCGGGTTCGTAATGGTGCATCCTGACAAGGTCGTTTGATGGGCAGGTTCAAATGAAACAAGAGAGATGAGGACGTACCTTTGACCGTGTGGAATGTGGCCTGGTTTTTGGTACTTTCGTGCACGCCCTCGAATATGTCGATTTCTCCGCCATGAGGCCAGTTCGGACCTACAGTCCTAGTGCAGGGAACCAGGGATCAGTGCGGAACCAGTCAACAACTAACACCAGCATTTACCAAAAGGCGGGCCATGCACCTAACAAACGATAAATGTTAGACATTGGATCCTTGGATATTATAGACATATGACGTACCACACGCATGGGGAGCACGTTCGATATCGATGATAAACAATCCTCCGTTATATCGTTTCTTCGACTGAATCCTGACACTAAAATAACCGAGTTGAGGTCTATCCAGACATAACATAGAGGGGTAATCACTGACCTCTTTCGATGTTGACCTGGTTGCAATACAGTCGTATTGTCCACCTTCATAACGATCTTATTGTTTGGCGTAACATACGCCAGGCCTTCTCGGAAAGCCGTCTCCCGATCGACATATTCAACGAGCCCACTGAGGAGTCACGGACATTAGAACACAGACCGAAATGCTAGTGGCAAGATGACCTACTTGGTGGGATCCGCATAGTTGAAAAAGTCGAAATCGCTGAGCGTCCAACGCGCGTTAGCTAAGCTCATACCCAAACCTCCTCGGACTCACTCATAAAAGTTCTGCCCCTCGTACAAGCTATCCACAACCCAAAGGTTGCCCGTATCGTTCGAAGACGCCAGACCCGTCACTCCAAGCTCTTCGCTATCTTCATGCCTTCGCTTTTCCTTCACCTGTACCGACCGTTTCAGCGCCTGTCCAGCCCGACCGAACGATTTAGAGAGCGAGATGAGCATGCTAGGGGAGGTCGGTTTCGGGGGAGGATCGTAGTTCAATGCATGAGATCGCGCTGCTAAAGCTAAAACCTGCAGCAACCCAAGAACCACGTTGTGTCCACGAAAAGGCTGGGCGTCCCTTGTCATCTTTCTTGGACGTTTGACCGGATAGTCAAATAAAATATAAACAATACTCGGTTGTCTGCGGCTGAGCGGCAGCGTAGTGTGTATTCGTAAGGAAAGTGAGAAAACAAAAGAAGAAAACGCCGGTCGTCGTCCACTACAAGACCGGGATGGGATGTTGAATGCCAAGACTTAATCTCGTAAGCACCTGTGGCGAAAAATCCAAGTGTCAGCCCGAGTATCAGCTCAGCCGGTTGCTGTGCATGAGAGCAAGCCAGGTGCCTTGCGGGTAACTGGGATGCTAAGAAACTACAGGAGACGGAGCCGAGACTGGCCAAGCTGCTTAATTGGTTGTGGTGCTGTACATCTCCAATACAGGGGTCACTCCTATTCTTGGCGTAACAGACACCGTAGCAAAGCTTGCGCCCTTCTGGTTCTATGCACTTTCTTTGAAATAATCCCACTTATTAAATTTGTCTCTCCAGGCGCTACATTGTTCATAGATCCTCGAACGGGTAGAGGATAACTGTATGTACATATGGTGCCCGCGAGCACTTGCTAGTGAGACAGTGCGTATCCAAAAAAGGTGCATCTTGCACCCAAATCTATGTACCAAGCCATTTCTCGTCATAAATATCGAAATAACCGCTCATATATCATAATCCATCATGCGTTTCCTGGCCGAAGTCGTGAGGTTTAGCCGCCCGATTGCCAGCATAATAGCAGCGCCCATAATAAGGCCGGAACAAGAAGGGAGTGGAGGGCGTGTATGGGTGAGGGTCGTGGTTCGGCTGCGCTGTGTACACTGCCGGACACTTTGGAGTTCCTAAAAACATGAACATAATTCTGCAACAGGGGGTCGGTTCACTGCCTATTTGTTTCATCTTACAGTTGATAAACGTACTATTAACCATGTGGTGTTCTAGCATAGTATACAGGTCAGCCGACATTCGATACACATCATTTTCTTGATACTCACATAAAAGTTAGCGGGATCCAAAACATGGTCAGCACAAGTGCCGGGGCATCCGTTCGCGGGATCGGAAAAGGAGGCTCCCGCCCAGTCACCTATGGGAACAAATCAGCCTCCGTTTGCCCCTAAATTTATCCCCGGACATACCGCAAAACGTAATATCAAAGACAATCTGTACAGCTTATTGAGCAACCCCCGCATGCAATAATGGAGCGCAAAGTAACACACCTGATGATCCCAAAAGTATCTGTCCGGAGGACAAGAAGTGTTCGACAGCAATGCTGTTGGCTTCCCCCATAGTTCGGGATTGGGTACATTCGCAGTGATGTCATTGGGGATAGTGGACCGATGGAAGAACCCTATAGCAGAATAAGACGGCTGCGTACCGAGCTCACTAGGAAGACTCACAAATCCAGACCCCATTAGAGTCCCATCGGCTAGCAAACACGCCCCCTCCAACTGCGTTGAATGGAGCTCCGAACGAAGCAGCACTATCGTTGATCAAGCCGCATCCAGCGTTTGAATCTGCATACGCCGAGCAATCGGTTGCCTATCAAACCCATTAGCCCCATCTATTCCATCTCGGAAGATACAGGCCCACTCACCAACAAGTTCCCCGTAAAGTTCTGTGGGTCCGTAATCGTGCATCCTACACCACTCACAATCAACACAGGCACACTAAGCGTCACCAACTCGAAGCGCTTACCGTCAGACGTATGAAACGTAGCCTGGTTCCTCGTGTTCTCATGCACGCCTTCGAAAATATCAATCTCTCCACCGAGTGGCCAATTTGGTCCCACCGTCCTAGAATAGACACAAAAAGGCTCCGTTAGCGGGATCAAATTGAAATGAACGGGCTCGGGGCTGGCGTACCAGAATGCAGGCCATGTACCTGCAGCCACAAGCGAAAGGAAATGTGGAAATTCAGTGAGGAGGCTCGGAAGAGGCACAGCCAGGACAACGCGACATACCGCAGCCATGAGGAGAACGTTCTAAATCTAGGATAAATAACCCGCCGTTGAATCGTTTCTGCGACTGGATGCGTACGCTGTCGTATGATAGAGCGTCAGCGGTGTGCTCTCGAGTGGGCGATAAGATGAGAACCTCGAGCTAACCTCTTCCTGTTCTGGCCCTGGGTTAGGACGGTTGTGTTGTCAACCTTCATGACAACTTTGTTGTCTGTGGTCACATACGCCAGGTTCTCGCTGAACGCTGTGTCGCGATCTACGTATTGAACCTGCCCACTGCACTCCGGTCAATACCCTCCGGCTCATCGCGCATGTCCATGAACAGCTTACTTGGTAGGATCCTTATCCGTGTAAAAGTCGAACCCGCTGCGCAGAACTCACATTAGCTTCTTCTCCAACTCACAAACACACCAGTCTGCTCACCTGAAAAAGTCCTGTCCCTCATATAGTGTGTCAACCACCCACAAGTTAGCCGAATCGTTCGCCGTTGCCCTGCTCTCCAACCCAACTATCCCACTGTCCCTCCCTCTCCTCCATAATTGACCGATTCTCTCGCCTAAAGGGCCCAACGAGGGCCGCGGAATCCTACTTATGATCGACGGTGGTGACGGGAAAGCAGAGACGGACGTCACAAGGACAAGAGTACCGAGCGCGCCAAGGCGACCCATTATAGTTTTATGATCGTTACGAGAACGGTTGGGTCTTGGCTAATGGATGAATGGAACTCAAGCGCCGTGAGCTTTACGATAACGGTGTTCTGAACGCTGGAAAAGCAGTGGGTATAGCTGGAAACAATAAAACTAAGCACAAGGCAAGGTTCCTGCCTTGGTGGGTTATTCGTGACTATTGGGGAGGAGCGGAAGCAAGCCAAGGGGATAGACGTTAACACGAGGGGAGATCTAGGCAGCAGCACCCGGTCTAATTATCATAAGTCGGGCGAGGTGGGAGGTGCGTGGTGGGCACGCCCGTATACCTTGCCAAATATTCCATCCGTAGTCACGAGCACTTCTAATTTCGGCCCCAGAAGTGTTTATTTTCCTTAGCGAACTGAAAATAGAACCATGCCCAGTCCTATTCAGGCTGCGGATAGTGATGTCAAGCCACGGGGCAACCACGACAAGGCATCGCTTCGGGGTATGTCTAACACGAGGCCGGCGCGAGGCTCAAAGGTAGCTCAAACAATACCGCCCAACGCGGCTGAACGGTTGGCGGCTAAATATCAATCAAAATCCTCAGGGGCCCCCTGGCTACCTAACGCAGTCGAGATGCACGATTGACCACATGGATTCCATAAATCGCATAATGAGCATACTGGGACATTGAGAAGCCAAACGGCCATGAAAAGCGGAGTACAAGAAGATACAAG
>JANWGL010002944.1:0-16810 GCA_025200755.1 Ceratobasidium sp. C01 | reverse complement strand
GCTGAAGCGGCTGGCCACACATCCGGCTCCTTACGTGAAAGTATAAGTGGCATCTTTGACTGATGGGAATTAAATGAGATATGACGCTGGCAAACCCCTTAATTGTGCACTATATGCTCTTGTAATCCGCGGTGGATTTTTCCGATGCATGTTATCATAACCAATCAAATCGAAAAAATCTCATATAGTCATAATTTACAAATTTGCTCCTGATGATAAGCATTTTCCCAGTTCTAGCCACAACTACAATTTCGCAGTCTTTGCAAGATGACCCCCAATCCACCACACAACCATATTAATCATGTTATCCAATACGATGTCCGATTCATTGTGAAGTTCGTGGCATTCGTCCTATTGGTATTATAGACAAAGGATTATCAACACCGTTGTGACTGTATCGAAGGGTCAAGGAAGGTACGGACCTCGAATGGAACGAACGTCTTGTCCTTTGCCGGGACCGCTCTCAAGATTTTCCCAGCGGCAGGGCAGGAGCAGGCCTGGAAAAAACACATCAAAACTATACCTCCAGGGTTGGAAAGCGCGAACGTACCTCCGAGCGGAGCTTCAAGAAGGATATGGCGAAGTATAATAACGGAGCGCTACAGGACGCGTCCAAGGACCCATAATCACGGGTTGCAGCTCGAAAGACTACAGGAAATGCATTGCCTGTACAACTGTAAGTTATCCATTAGATAATAGGAAGGTACGGCCACAAAAAGAGCTCTTGTACGCTCAAAATTATGAAGAAACCACCGAAACTGAAAGGGTCGGATCTCTACCGACATATGCCGGCTATGGTATAATCACAAAGTTAGCGGTTATGCGTCGACGAGTATCAGTGACCAGCCATGGGGCGCGTCGATGAGCACCACGTCGAGGTGATTTACCTTGCTGAGACAAGTGCGTACGCGAAAACAATGAAGTTCTGCATTATTAATATGCTGATCAGGCCCCGCCTTGTCGATGTACATCCAACTGAACAAGAAGATGCATTTGCGGCCGCTGCGTAGTAGCATATATCTAGATAACCCACTATCGTGATCAGAGACAGAACCACCAATCAACGGCACAAGAGCAACAGAATAGTTATAAACCTTTGTCAGTTCGTCAATGACATTTTGGCCGTGGTAGACCTTGCAAGCAAGGTAATGATGACGAAGTGTCCTAGAATGTTGTTTTACCTGTGAGACTAATATAAAATCCATTTCGTCAGAAAACGTGCTTCATATTTCCATTTTTAGTAGAGGTAGCCATAAAGGGCCCGAGTGGACGGGCGCAAACAAGTGTTGACGTTGATATGCACAGAAAAGGACTAGAGAATATGGCCCCAGATCGCCAATATGTGGGGCTCCCGCTATAAGTTATGTGTCAGACACTTCTTCATACTGAAATTTTGTCTGCTTGTCGACCGATATCGGGTAAACATCAAACGAGTACATAATAGCTCCATTGTAAGTTGCGGTAGTATTACAACAAATCTTTTTGCGGCGACTTCTGCCTTTATCTTCAACTCCAAAGAAGTGTTATCGCACTCCCCCTAATCGACGCATTGACAGTTAAGTAAATCCTTCTAAATGAGCACAAGTCTACTCACCCCCATATTATTGCCCGTCCCGAATCATACGGTCCAGCCTATCCATATCCTGCCCGCTTTTCCACCAATCCCAAATAAAACTCGCCGACCTATTCTGCAGGCTCATCACGTAGTCCAAATATATAAAATGCCTATACACCGGATGGAGCGTCGCAGAGTGCTTCAAGCATGCGACGTAGTTTCGAGACGGGTCTTGTATGGCTGTACCAGTGAAATGGATTCCACGTCCAGAGTCGTCATTTTGGATGAGAACGAGGGGTGTCAATTCGCCTGAGGAGGATTGAATTGCGATGCCTATTTTTAGAGAGATAAGATTAGATTAGATGGACGACTGGCGGGTCTTGGTCGAACCTATTACTAGATCCACGTCTTCGCTCCCTGGAATTCGTCTATATGAACAGATTACCGTTCAGCATAAAACTCTCAAGTATGCACATCCAAGAAACTCACCGCCTATAAAGCTTCAAACCGTATACATCCAACTTCCCCGGTCCATCCACGAACCGACACGTTGCGCGTGAGGCAGCAGGAGAAGTGTTATATTCCTCCACCAGCTCTATGGACGGATCGGGCGGATTAGATTTACTCTTGGATGAGTCTCTGGGTTTCGGGAAAGGATCTAGATGCAAGAAGGTTGTGTTATTGGGGTGGAGAGTTGTGGCGCAGACAATGGACAAACTCGAGTCGAGCAGAGGGCTAGGAGGGGGGCTATAATGATAGTAGGTATCTGCGTGGAACCTTTAGCACAATCGAATATGATCAATGAAACGAGAAACCTACTATGGTTATAGAACGGCATCTTGGCGGACTGTGAAGGACGTTGGAAGTTCTTGTCTATAGCGAATCGAAAGTTAACTAACTCTTATACCACCCATTCGAAGAACGAGAATTTACCCAGCTGTCACGACGCTAAGTGGAAACGAATGTCCAACCCTCCTTCGCCAACCGCATCTTATACACCGAAGTTTGCGGGGAGACGTAATACCACCCCACCTCTCACGAGACTCCCTATCACATCAACCCCAGGATTGCCTACACACCTAAACCTCTATCGATGCGCAATTCGGAGGTAAGTTTCGCTACAGATTCGCTTCGGCGCAACTTTACCTGTGTAATAGTGTTCCGTATCAGGATATCGAGCTTACGGGTACGAACATAGTTACCAAATCCAGACGTCATCCAAGGGATTTTCGTCGTATTGCAAGATCCGATGATGCGTTAAGAGACATATTTCATTCAGTCGAACGTCAAGTTGGAGCTTCGACACGAGGCTGAAGTGATTGTTCGCTTTCCCCATTCATCTAGACTTTTAAGGACGCGCGCCACGGAGTTGCCACATTTCGCCGATGCCACCGACACAAGCATCATTGAGCACATATTTCAACCGATTGGTAGGTCTTTGCGGCCATTTTAAAAAAGATTTTCGTGAAGCCAATGGTCGAAGTGACCGCGGCGCGGTCGCGTCTTTCCCGGAGCGCACGTGCGACCAAAGTCGATTGGGTCCTATTGGAAATGTGCTTCAGATGGTCCTTTATAGCCTCATGTAAGGTTAGGTCACACCCCTGCTGCGTCAAAACAACGCACAAAACACCAAGATTCATAATACCAATTCAAGGAGCCTAACAAGAGAGAGGGCCAGTTTTCCGAACAACTTTCGTGACACCAAGCCCTCCCGAGCTGTATCCGACTACAAGCCCGGGAGTCGTATGTATAAGATACTTATGTGACAGTCCACTTAACATTGCTGCTGTACTCTTCTGAGTACATTTATATCTTAAATAAAGCAAGCGTTTCGCTTTTGCGATAGGAGGATCAAAGAATTGGGCTATGGCTAGGATCTTAGTAGATGTGAAGCGAGCGGAAGCTCTGGCGTTTGCGACGTTTATTACTGTACTACTGTAGTACCATTTCGACCTTTGCATTACTGATGTAACAGCGCCGAGCGCTTACATTTCTTGGAACGTATTTGTTTCATCTGTCCCTTGGGGACAGGGATAAGGGCGGTTGGGTGTCAAATCTATGTCAGATATGCCATAAAATGTCCAAATCGCGGCGAAAAACATAGGTATTTGATGTGGGTAGTAGTCCGTCCCCGGCGTTGGCTTCCAGGGGGACAGGGCACAGGTCAAAAAAAAATCGCGTCGCACCAACCTGTCAAGAGACAGGGGACGACGCGAAGGCCAAAATGATACTGTACCCTCAAAGATTCGTTCAAAAGGATTAATTTAAGACACGAATATGATTCATCAAGGGCGAGAACTTGAAGGTAGTTGAAAATCATCTGTGTCTTGGTGAGGTACCTGGAGGCACGCTGCGTACGAGTGCTAGATCAGGTACCAGTAGTTGCCTGATTTGCCACTGGGCAAGCGACGACTGAATATGACGGGAGAGAATTGAGTCGGCAAAGCCTATGGCATGACCCCTGCCGTTTTGACACACACAATTAAACCACTTATAAAGGCCGGTTTTTTCCTGTTTCCCGAGCACCCTCCGACTGGAACGAGTGAATTTTCGACCGACTAAAATCCGAATATTTTGTATAGCTGTCTTGTGCTACGCTTGGCTATAGAGAGAATCGACCTAGTACTCTCGCCGAAATCCATTGTGGTATTACTTAGTTAGTCATATTAGGGTGCTGGACCGATGACCGAACTAATAACGCGCATTTGTAGGCTCGGCCAACCTAAGGTACGTCACTCGAGACAGTTATGTTATCCGAGTAACATCGGCCGCTCGTTAGCCCGATTCACCCTGAAGTCGGAATATTTCAAAAGGCGAACTGTCTGGTTTACGAGTGTACGCTTACCCACGCACCTCGACTTTCGTATATACAACGACTCTTTAAGCGCGGCAAAGAGACGTGGGCCGCCACCTGGAATACGACTCACTTAGAAAACCTCACCCGGCCGAACTCAGGACAGCCTATGAGTTTGTGGTGGAAAACTATGGAGCTGGGGATGGCGTACTGTAAGCCAGATAGTAAACTTCACTCCATGGTTAACCTTCGGTTGCCTTGTTAGAATACTGGACACGATGCCTGATTGCACTGATGTCCGTGATGAAGAATTCCGCAATATTCGGCATATCTTCATTCAACAGCTTACCACGGCTCTGGTAGGTCCTCGCTTCACTAATAGGACTCTCGTAATAATCCAATTTGGGCGTGATTTAGGACACAGGCTCCTTACCCGACCAGCCCGCAAGCGATTTGGTCAACGAAAAGATACCAATCAAGTAAGTGAAAGTCATTAAATCCCCAAGGTGACTAATCTAAGCGATGTGCGTAAGAGTTATTGGTCTCAACTGTAAGTAGGTGTCTATTCGTACTAACTGCCTTCACATATCTTTGGGTGTTAAGTCAGAAATGGGGATTCGCTACGGTGGTCAGGAGTTGAGAAATCGCTGTACGATTAAGCTATCAGTTATTGAAGTTTCACATGAGACTAACGTTGTGATTGACATGTAGATTCCCTTGCACGGTCAATGTCTTCCTCTGCTACAACGAACACACGAATGGCTTTGATGCTTATGCCACGCACCGTGGCTCACACGGGCAGGTTGAATGGAAAGAGGTACGTGCATCTCCCAGTGCGTAAGGGTTGCAAAATTGACAAGAGTTCCACAGGCATGGTACTTTGTAGAAGGTGGCTTCTCGAGGATAACTTGGCTTACGGTGAGTGTATTAGATCACTGAAGATTGCACGAATGCACTAAACTCGCCACATTCCGAGTAGGTTCAGACTAGTCACATTCTAGACTATGGCCCGAACCACTGGTGGCGCTACCCGCTTCCCCCAGCCGAGCCACTTAATGAGGCTAACTACTTAAACTGCACGAAGCGTCGGAGAGGAATGCCGTGTGATGACGCAATCATAACTGGAAGACAGATCACTAGAGTTGTAAGGACTAGAAATGGTCTTATTTGGTCATACCAGAGCATTTCGGGAGACAAAGGCGACGACGCATGTAAGCTACCCCTGATTGGGCCAAGCCGTGTATGATGATGTCCTCGATAATGATCAGGGTGGGGTCTATGAGCATTCGTATAGATTTACAGTTTAGCAAGACATAATAGCTACTTGGTAACTGAACTCGCAGAGCGTGAAAAGTAGGATCGTGGACTTTAATAACGGTTATACGTTAAAGGAGAGCGCAGAATATAGTCTTGCTTACCCCATGTCTGAGAGCGCGGCCCACGGCTCAAAATTATTGCATTAAATAGCAGAATTGAATAACTCAGAGGTGGTATGGAAATCTCGCCTATTTCGTTCACCACTTCCAGGTAAACCGTGCACAAGTCAACACTACATGATTGATTTGGCAGAGACACAGACGTTTGGTGTATTATTTGCTTGTATTAATTAGCTCATCATCGCCACATGTTTTTACTTCTTCTAAAGTAAATTTTGACGTGGACCTAGGGAACTTTGACGACGGCTGTTTTACCTCAAGGTGCCTTCACATAGTGCATATATTCAGCCCTGTGGAGAGTCTCACACTCAGAGCCCCGCTCTAGATCCCGTCAGTTCTGTAGACAGCTCCCTTGCCTCCAGATCCCGTCAGTGCTTTGGACGGCTCCCCAGACTCCGGATCCACCGTTGCTCCCACTTCCTAGACTTTTAAGGACTTGCGCCACGGTTCGCCAACAGAATACAGATGATAAATTTATTGTTGAACGTAAATTTCGAGCCGTTGATGAAAGCTTTTGGGCATTTTTAAAAGATAAACGCAAAGCCAACAGGCGAAGATGTGGTCGCGTCACGGTTGCACACGTGCGTTCCATTTGAGGTTGATGTAAATTGGAAATACTGCTTGGGTGGTCCTATACAGCCTCTTACGCAGCAGCCGCATCTCGTTCACGCTGAAACGGACCGCGGCACAAAAAAGAAGGATAACTTGTCCAATGCTCTCCCTACGGCTACGCGAATCCGGTTCAGGCACACCATCATCACTTGAAGAACCTTGACGTGCGATTCTTATTATGTCCGCGAGTGCAGACAATTCGGCCGGGAGACCAATAGCCCCAGGGAGTCACAAAGTAGCTGAGAGATTACGCTGTGTCAACGGACAGTAAAAGGAACATACGTATGTACTGGTGGTCCTTCGTTGAAGCACGATTTGGAATCACTCGTATTGGCCCTTCCTAAAACTCTATCTCATTGATCTATGAATTTATACCTGAATCCAAAACAGGATATCCCAATGCCACAAGCGAATTTCGACAGGGACTACGATATGCTTCGCGGGCTGATCCAAATTCCGGCCCCGATCATTCTTCATTCATACAATTCACACCCCACTGCTCCTCATCTTCTTCCACCTAACCATTCCTGAGTCCTTCTCGGCTGATTGTTTTCATCTGGAAGTCGAATGCCTGAGCGACGACTGTAACCAACGCTTTTCACAGGGTGTGCTCACAACATCCCGGACAACTCCCGCCTGTGGACGATTCTTCGGCTCGAATGCCCAGCACGTCATGAGCAACGACCATAACTTGTCTCCATCCTCGCTTTTGGATGGTATCGAATCTTCTGGTCGCAACGGTGTTTGTTTCCTTACAAGAACAACGGAACAGACTCCGATATCAGAGCTCTCGAAGTACGGTACCTTTCCTGTGACCGTTTCCTGTTTTTGATATGCTTAGCGCTGGACTGAAAATATGTTAACACAGGTTAGGCCTACTAGGATTGTCTACAATAGAAACTAGCAATTAATGTGTCTATCAGTAGTAAGAAATATCCAATTACGTACCATGCCCAGCGCGTATACATCCGTTGCGAAGCTACATTCAAGCTTTCCTTGCAGAAGTTCTGGTGCCTTCAGGAATCGAGGTCAGTTTCAATCCAAATATATAGCTCGTAGACTTACTGCCCACCGTGCCAGTATTAAATTCTTCGTCGTGGTGGTCGTGACTAGTATTGAGGTTTCTTGCAAGACGGTGTTCCCAAAGTTGGTGAGCATCGGCCTGCCGTCGTCGGAGATCAAAATGTTGGACTATTCAAATTAGTAATATCCTGTCTCAAATCGCGGGTGTACTCACTCCTCTAAGAATGCTATGTATCTGAGAGATTCATCAACCAACAGCTAGATATAAATTATATAATCTTACAATCTTTGCGGCATGTAGATATGTCAGACCTTCGCATATCTCGGTGCTCTGTGGACCAGGATGTGATTGAGCATTAATCACGAAGTCATAAGCGAAGATAAGGCAAACGAACCATTCTGCAACGGTCTGCGTCAGGATTCTTTTCGAGGTAAACAGGTAGAGTTCCGTTCTGCACCCAGTGAGATACCATTCCGATATCGCCGTGAAATTCTACAAGCCCAAGTAACTCAACCACATTTGGATGTCGGCACTTCGACCACGCATGCAGCTCTCGAGCAGCGATCTAAACTCCGTCACAGTCAGGCACACCAAAGAGGATATGATAGCTACCTTGAAAGGTTTTTGGTCTGTATGTAGATCGGTCGGGAGCCTCAATATCTTGATTGAAACTTGAGAGCCATCGTGGAGCTTTCCTAAATATATATCGCTGTAGCCACCACCAAATATCGGACGACCCCCGCAAGAAGGGAGATCCAAACTGAAACTGATGTTCTTGCAGCCATGAGTTCCAAGAAGCGTGATCACGTCGTCCATGGACTGAGAGCTCGAGATGTCAGCGAGCGATTATGAGAATAAAATCTCGGGAACCTACCGTTAGGTGACCTAGAGCATTCTCCAGCTCCCCAATTCTTGGTTTCAACCCCTCTTGGGAGATAGCCTTCATCTAGAAATACAACATCTTAGTGTAGATAGGAACGGCGATGCTGATTCAGTCCACGCACCACGTTCCAAACATGGTGTGCGCGTGGTCGCTTCTCCGGTGCATACTCCCAGCAGCTATTAAGTAGCGACCACAAAGTCTCCCCTTGTTTTCTATTTGATGGAATGAGATGCTGAGGCCGAGGAACTGCTCTCTTCTTAAAGATTGCAGTAATGACCTTAACATCGTCTGGTATGTCGGCATATGGCACATTGCCTGTGATTGTCTCCTGTTATCTTCGCGTTAGCGCTCTAAGATATTGGTCTAAACTAACATCGAACTGACTAATATCGTCTGCAGTAGGAGCTAGAAGTTGAAACAGACGTGACAGGGCATGTGGCCATATACTAACTCACCATTCCGAGCGCATACACGTCTGCCGCGACGCTATACGTTCCCGATTCCTCTAACAGCTCTGGAGCCTAAAGGGAAATAGTTAGTAATAGTAGAGTGTGTCGGATCAGAGCACCTACTGTCCAGCGGGCCGAAATCTTCATTTGTTTTGTGGTTGCGGTATACCTCAGTGTGCTTTCTTGCAACATGGTGTTTCCGAAGTCGGTGAGCATAGGTATCCCCTCGTTAGACATGAGGACGTTATTCTATGTTCAATTAGGTTAGGGATATCCGATTGTGACACTCAATTCACCCACTCCTTTGAGGTCACCATGTATCTAGACAGCATAAATATATTACGCAGACTAGAGGAGGGAGACGCTTACAATGTTTACGCCATGGAGATACGAAACTCCTTCGCATATCCCGGCGCTCTATGAATCAACATATCATTAGCCAGTATATTCGTATATAGAGAGCTAGAGACTCATACTATCTTGCAACGATCGACATCGGGCTGTTTCTCGAGATACGATGGAAGGCTCCCGTTCTTCATCCACGGTGATACCATCCCAATCTGGTTGCGAAATTCCACCAACCCGAGTAAAGTTACTATGTTTGGATGCTGGCATTTCGACCACTTGTACATTTCTCGAGCTGCATCCTGAAGATCTGGTTAACTCGAGTTTGTGGAATATGGTGAAACTGCTACCTTCAGTGATTTCTGGTCCTCATGTGAATCAATCTGGATCCTTGACGTCTTGATTGCAACCTGAGAGCCGTGGTTGAGTCTGCCTAGATATACATCGCCTTCACCGCCACCCATTATGGGGCGATCACTACAGGAAGAGAGGTCCAAATCGGAACTGATGTTCCTGCAGCCATGAGCACCAAGAAGCTCAATAACGTCGTCCAGAGACTAAGGATATACGATGTTGAAGAGCGATATATGAAAGAAATGTGGGTGACATACCATCAAGCTACTCAAGATAGGCAGTTCTCCGATGCTCAACAGCAAACCTTCTTGGGAGATATGTTTCATCTATAAATAAGGGGACTCGGTTTTAGTTGAGTTCGACACACTACACCGGGCTACACACAATGTTCCAGACGTCGATTGCGCGCGGGCGTTTCTCCGGATCATATTCCCAGCAGCTTTGCAGTGCCGACCATACTACGTCTCCTTGTTTGCTTGTGGATGGGATAGAAAGCAAGGGTCGGCGGTGAGTCTCTTTTTTCACAACAACTGTAGTTATGACCACGAGGTCTGACATGCGAGCATATGGTATCTCGTCCGTGATTGTCTCCTGTTGTCTAGATTTTCAGTACTGTATTCAGTACCCACGCAGAAAAGGATCAAACGCACCAATATCGTCTACAGAAATATAAAGAATCAATGTATACGTGGGTCACTAAATCACTTGGTGACTTACCATACCGAGAGCATACACATCTGACGCAAAGCTACGGGTGCTTAAATCGGCCAAGAGCTCGGGTGCCTACCGAAGACAGGATCAGCATCGCTCGTGATTTTTATAAACCTATATTACCGCCCAACGCCGTGATAACGCATTTCTGGTACTCGCTGTGAAAAGCGAGTTGCCTTTTTCTAGGACAGCGTTCCCAAAGTCGGCGAGCATAGGCGTTCCGTTCTCAGATATCATAACGTTGGCCTATGTAGCTTTGGTCAGCAAGAGACCCACACTCAACTTGGCCTACCCCTTTGAGATCCCCGTGTATCTGGAAGAACTGGTGGTTGATATAGGCAATGCGTACCACTAACAATACTTACGATTCCTTGATCATGCAAATATGACAGGCCATCGCATATATCCGCGCTCTGTGAACGGAATATAAGCGCGGGCGAAAGGGGGAACTAGAAAACGAACAATTCGGCAACGATCCACTCCAGGATATCCTACGTGGTACGATCGAAGATTTCCATTTGGTATCCAGTGGGACACCATGCCGATCTCGTCGCGGAATACCACGAGTCCAAGTAGTGCAAGCACATTCTTGTGCTTGCACTTCGACCAAGCGTAAACCTCTTGCGCTGCGTCCTGCTCGGATTTTAGTCATATGGCGATTGCTGAATTCAAAGAACTACCTTTAGCAAGGTGTGGGGCTCCCGAGGGTTGATGCGAATTCTCGTTATTTTGATCGCAACCTCGGAGCCGTCGAGGAGCCTACCTTGGTACACGTCACCAAAACCACCACTGACCTTGGGGTAGCGACTACTAGAGGAATGATTCAAGCGGTCGGTAATGTTCCGGCACCCGAGACGTCCTAAGGCAGTGATCACATCCTCGCACGACTAGTGGTTCACAGGATGAGTTATGAGAATCCGGAGATAAGCTATATTACCCACGGTAAGGTTTCTAATTGGTGGATTAGACCCGACACCCAGGCGATTCATTAACCTGTCGATAATACTGCTCGGAGCGATATTTGGCTGTGGCTGCCGGGTTAGGTATCGGGTTGGGTGGTTTAGAACTTGGGGAGAGGACGCACTTCCTATTGTATTAATCAGTTAAGCAACGAACGATGCGGTCGAGCGCAACATAATAAAACTTACATGCGGCTGCAGAAAATCGACGAACCCGGTGATGCAGTATCTCTTCAAGTTCCTTGATCACGACTTACTATCTAATGGAAGCTGGTCCATCTGTTCAATTCACATCTCTAGAACTTGCTACTCACCTTCTGGGATTAATGAATAGAAAATGTATATTAGCAATGTACTCTTTTACATATATTTACGCTCACAGTCTACGTCAAAGATGTTATACTTCACGCAGAGTTTGCGATGATGTCACTCACCGCATTCCCGCTTAGATTTGGCTCAGCCTAACAACGCCCACCGATCGCATCAGAAGACTGAGCTGTCTTTGGACTCTGCCCTTGAAACTAACCATTCTACGATCAAGTGAACTTCTCAAAGATATATCTTCTGGTACTCTGGTCGACGTCGGGAGCTGAACTTTGCTTAGCGCCCCGAACCGCGGGGCTCCATGGTGCTGTAATAAGCATTCAAACTCAAATGATAGAACCCGGCCCCATGGGAAGAGATTTACATTAGAGCCAGAAGGTCTTTCCTGGGACTCTATCCTATTCAACTAAATCTAAAACACAAATCTATGCGAATTATAACACGTTAAACCCCACAATAATGGCCATACCTATATTATGACAAACTCACATGCTCCCCCCCCCCCCTATCTAAAGAAACATCCTAGTCCCCTCCTTAATCCTCCTATTGCTCCCCTTCTCCCTGGCTCGCCTCCTCAACGGGGTACCGTTTTCTCCAAACTTCCAACCCGCGCTCGAAGTACTTTCTGGACATCCCGTCTCGAATGTGTTGCATTGTTACACCTAAAAAAAGCTCACTCGATGCAGGGGAAAGAAGCAGAGAGGAGGCGTACCGAGAGATTCGACTTCCTTATTCCTCCACTCGTCGTCGAAGAATAACTAAAATGCATTGAAAAGGCGAGTAAGTTAGGGTGACATGGTAAGATCATCAAGTCTAACCATCTCAGAATATGGAATCCCCGTCTTCCTATGCAACTCCTTAAAATGAGCTATCTTTGAACCTACACCACACCCCGCTTATAAAAATCTACCACAAGCAGAGGGTGAAGATGGCTGCGTACCCGGATATATCTCCAATGTATCGAAAAATTCAATTGCGCGTTTCGGACCCGTCGTTCCTGGGGGTGGAGGGAGTAAAAGTAGTCCGAGGAGTTGTCGAGCCCTACAAGTCATTCACGTAAATTCCTAAAGAGCTAGGATAAAGAGGGAGACAAGGAAGGCGGCTTACTCTTCCGTTGCGGTAGTTCGTGAACACGCTGCGATGTGACAGTTTGTGTTGACCAGGTGTTGGAGTATCCACGGGACGTCTTTGTAGAATGAGATGGGGGTTTTGTATCTATGAAACCATTAATTAGTCACAAAATCAACAACCATTGGGGGGAGAACTTACTTATCGGTAGCTTGATTGATACTATTCCCATCCCTCTTAAACGGCGCTTCATCCACCCATCAATACCCTCCTCAACGAGAGAGAAAAGCGAACGTACGCGACACGTGCGTATCGACCCAAAAATCCCATAACGTATAATCTAAATCAAAAGCCACGAGTTTAGGCATCCGTCCGCTAGTTTCTCCCATTTTTATCTACAACGAGGAGAGTTGACGGTGGTGGCGGCGAGAGAAAGGAGTCATGAACTAATTTGATCACGTAAGCATGACTGTAAATTAGGATTGAAATGCGATTTTGATGGGTTTCATTTGGGGCTAGTTAGGTGAAGTTATTCGATGGTTTGGATAAACATTGAGCGCATATATGGTTGTTAGTAAGACTTGAAGGAGCATGGTAGAGAATAGTAAGTATTCTAGTACAACATTTCGGGAACTTCTGGATTTATACGTGTGATTATAACTACTTAAGGCACGATAAAGAGAAACACAGAGTCAGCCTATCCCGAATCCACCCGGGTATACGCGGCTTAAATAATAGTGCTTCAAGTATACGAAGTCGGAATATGATCAAACCTTCCCAGGCAATTCACGCAAGCAGGCTCCACCTACTCCCCCGTCCCTGTCAAACGCACCAAAAATAAGCCCGCGAAAGCGGGGGAGCGTCCCACCCCACCCCGGATAATTACTCCAAGGTTGAATCACGGTGCCGTACGGCGTGGATCGAATCCGGGGGAGGGAGGTGGGGATTTCATTTGCATGGTGGGAGAGCGGTGCCGTAAATGGAAGTGTAATCTGGGTCAAAATGTGAATTTGATATCTTTCATTTGGGACGATGTAGTGTCATCGAGGCGTCATTTTGTATTAAATACAGGCGCATATATTACCATATACGAGTTCGCCATGAGTGTATTACGGAGTGGTGAATATATTACTACTACCTCTTGAGAAATTGTGGATTTATGCGCGTGATTGCACGATCCCAAGGCGCGATCATCGGTAGTACTAAATCAACCTATACTAGAAAGTCGTAGCACGATGGATCCTTAAGGAAGATCCGTTAAGCTAGTACTTTAACGACCAGAACATCAAGAACCGTCCCACCAACCCGAATCCCGCTGACGATCGCGCAAGCTCGTATCTATCGTGGCGCTACATTTTGGGACGTTCTTGACTTATAGACCTGATCTTCAATACTACTAAGTCAATCTATACCCAAATCATGCAGCTCTGCGCGACTCGGAACAAGCCATTCCAACTACAAAACCTCCAAAGAGAACATCAAGAATCAGCCATCACCATTGCTCTGCCGACGATCGCGCATGCTCGTGCCCATCGTAGTACTACATTAAGTATAGGAAGTTTTGGATATATACGTACGTCTGCGATGATCCTAAGACATATCATCTACCCTATGTAGTCAATCCCTCCTCAAATCGCGTGACTCTATGTTCCCCAAAGCTAGACATTTCAACGACCAAAGCAGTACTAAACCTCCAAACAGAACATCAAGAACCAGCCATCATCATCACCCCGCCGACCATCGCGCAAGCCCGTACCTATCGACCACGCAAAGCAGGACACTCGAAAGCGGGGTCAATCCCACCCCGCTTCGGATAAGCGGTACAGGATAAATCAGGTCCGGGGATAAGCTCACGGTTTCTCATCGAACAATCATCGCTCCAGATGGGGATGATAGATGTCTATTGTACCGCCGGAGGATTCCCACCTAGGTCAGCTCTCCACGGCGGCTGGGATCTGATACCGCCTTCATAGAGCCGTTACAGGACGGCCGTGAGGCGTAATTGTACGGCCGACGATTCGTCACGTGATGCGCTCTAGAACGAGAGGGACGCGTCAGTACCGACCATGATCAGCTCGAGGTCGGCCTCGTTTATGCCTCGTCGTCATTTGAGGGCGCACACGAGGAGATATTCCCACGTATCGCACCCACTCGGACTTTTAATTCGTTTATTTCTCGCAAGATCGGGTCGTAAGAGCCTGTATTGGAGGGATGGAGGAAGGCGAGATGCATCGGATGGGATGGGAGCAAGTTCCCACGGCAGATGGTTCTCACGATGGATGAGTGGGATATAATCCCATGGGACGGGGTGGGATCTCGTACTACCTGCGACTGAGACTGAGAGTTGACGATGGCTACGAGATCGAGAAGCAATAGCGAGTCGTTCCAGACGATTGATACGACTGCGATTGGGCAGCCGCCTGAGAAGTCTCAGCGCAAGCACAAGCGGTCTGCGACTGGTACGTCCCCCTACGCGTGTCTTATGGCGGATGCGTGTTAACTTGTGTGGGCAGGGTATATCCCGACTGCAGAGGGCGGAAAGGAGGTATGGCCGCGCGGGGACGAGAAGACGTGGAAGGCGGGGATCCCGGGTGTGACCAAGACTACGGCGGACGTGACGAACAGGATTGTGAACCACGTTCATACGACTATTGCTCGTCAGGCCTACAACCTTGATGATGTGCGTCCTTCCCTCCGTCGCCCTGACTCACGCTAACTCGTTGGATTGTAGCATGGCGCGTACCAAGCCGTCGCGCACGCCGTCCGAGATGACCTCATCGTCAACGTACGTCCACCCATCTCATCTCACACTCTGATATACGCACACGCTGACGATCCTCGCCTGATAGTGGAACGACACTCAAATGTTCTTCACTCGCAAAGCCCCCAAACGCGCCTACTACCTCTCCCTCGAATGGCTCATGGGCCGAACCCTCGACAACGCACTCCTCAATCTCGGTCTCAAGGATAAATACCGCGACGGTATCTCCAAACTCGGATTCGTACGTCCCCCTTCCCTCCCTCCCTCTTTCTCTCACACACGCTTGCCCCATCTACCTTTTTCCCACGCATCTGTCCCTCACACGCGTGACGTCATACTCGCATGATATCTGATATGAAATCTGTGAAATCTAGAACTTGGAAGATCTGATCGACCACGAGCGTGATGCTGGACTCGGGAACGGCGGTCTCGGGCGATTGGCAGCGTGCTATGTCGATTCGTCTGCGTCTCAGGAACTTCCGTTCTGGGGATACGGTCTTCGTTACCACTACGGTATTTTCCAACAGCTCATTGCTGCTGATGGGTCTCAACTCGAGGCGTGAGTCTCTTTTTATTTTCTTTAATTAATTTTAATTTTAATATTGATGGGGTTTGGTGGTGTAGACCGGACCCATGGTTGAACAACGCCAACGCCTGGGAAATCCCTCGTCATGATGTGACGGTCGAAGTCCGCTTCTACGGTAGCGCTGAGCGTATTCCGGGCACTAGCCGTGCGGTCTGGAGCGGTGGACAGGAAGTCGTGGCCGTTGCGCACGATGTACCGATTCCTGGATATGCTACTAAGAACACCAACAGTGCGTCCCCTCGTTTTTATTTGTATGAATAATGCTGGCGCTGACGATAATGATGGGTAATAGATCTGCGTCTTTGGGACGCGCGCGGAAAGTCTGGGTTCGATCTCCAATCCTTCAATGCGGGTGACTACGAAAAGTCCGTCGAGTCATCGAACAGCGCGGAGAACATTACGCGTGTTCTGTATCCCAACGATAACCATATGGTCGGAAAGGAGCTTAGGTTGAAGCAGCAGTACTTCTGGTGTGGTGCGTTGTCTTTCTCCTTCAATTCGTCCGTATCTTGTTCTTGTTATATCTTTCTTAGTTCCCTTTCGTCGTCTTCATTCTTTTATTTTATTTTATTTTATTTTTGCTTTGGAACGAGGGTGCTGATTGAGTATGGGTATGATATAGCCGCGTCGCTGTCCGATATCATGCGTCGGTTCAAGAACCTTGAAAAGCCGATTTCAGAGTTCCCGGATTACGTCGCTATCCAGCTCAATGACGTACGTCCTCTCCTCTTCTCCCGTTCTGGCTCAATTAACAATATTGATATATATGGACTTGTATCGGTTCTAGACCCACCCGACGCTCGCCATCCCTGAGCTTATGCGGATCCTCGTCGACGAGGAGGAGGTCCCGTGGAACCAGGCGTGGGATATCACCACCAAGACGTTTGGGTACACGAATCATACCGTTTTGCCAGAGGCGCTCGAGGTGCGTTCGATACCTCTTTTTTCT
>JANWGL010002941.1:0-12737 GCA_025200755.1 Ceratobasidium sp. C01 | reverse complement strand
TTACTCATGGACTGAAGTCCAGAGAGTGAAGGTTTAGAAAAGAGTTTTGCCATCATATTCTCTTGCGAGAACATCTGCTCGTATACGCCGAATAAGATATGTGCGAGATCCACGGCATCGAAGGTGGCGAGCACAGGGCGTTGATTGGCGTGGCAATCTCCCCCGACGGGATCCACCCAGGGGACTCGTTCGTGGTACTGGGCGGTGTGATCCACCGACATGAGCTCGTGAACGTTTGAATGAGTTGTAAAGCCTGAAATGTAGGGACGAGGCGCTAGTCCAAGCAGCAAGGCGATCGTTGGTACGTTGGTACAGATCCGCTCAAGATATGACCGAGTTGCGTCCTCGCCAGAGGGCAAGAGCGTTTCAGTGTATAGCACCGCCTGAGAGGCAGGTGCCGCTTTCAGTAGGGGCTGAGCAGCGAGGAGGATGTTTAATAAGCCGAGATGGTCCGTGAGATTTGAAGTGTCGATTACATCGTATGAAGTAGGGGCGGGGGGAACGCTAGCGCTGAGCTCATCAAGATTGATCTGCGGCGCTCGCCAGGCAGAAACGAAGATACCAGTCTCGGCTCGTGCAGTCATAGAAAATAGGTTCAAAGCTCGACAAAATCCAAGCGCATCGCCGGCAAAGAAGCGAATTTTGACGGCGTCAGCAGCTCTGTATGTCTTGAACGCCTCGCACCACGCCTTGAATTGTTGTTTTGAGATGTTGATGGCGGATGATCCGGTGTTTGGAACGGGACCGGCGGGGTCTGAGGCAATCGGGGCGAAGGCCGGGGTGAGGTGAAACCCTTGGGGGAACGTGCCATAATGCGGATCGAACTTCTCTCCAGCCAAGGAATAAACAAATGTGGGGTTGAGATTCTTTGCCTTTTTAACGTCACTTTCAAGCGTAAACGTAGTTCCGGTTTCCCAATATTTTTGGAATAACTTGTCGACAGGCACCAGCGCTTCGTGCCATAACATTCCAGCCGAACGACTTGGGGAAATGGCGACCCCGGATTTCTCCTTCAAAGATTTGGTGAGCTGAGATTGCTGTTGCTGGATCTGCTTCAATGTATTGGCGGGAAGTCGCGAAAAATCGGCATAGTTCTTCCAATAACGACGGAGCTCAGCAAGTGTACGAGTGTCGACGAGCTTCAGGAAGGATCCGTAAGTGGACTCGCGCCAGGTTTCGATAGTGGTCGCGTTTTCGCAAAGTCGCTGACTCTGTCGCGTGAGTATATTTTGGGCGCGATCATCAAACTTGAAGTGATAGAAGATGTCCCAGATCCGATCGATATGCTCGTCATCCTCGAGCAGAGAGAATAGCAGAATATTCCTGGCTAAAGTACGCTGCGTCGTTAATTGGGATATTCAATAGCGGTCCCTCCACCCACCTAGAATCGCCGGTTCGATATCGCAGCAAGTGATATCCATGTTGCGAGGACCTAACATTTTATGAAAATTCAGCTTCTGGCCCCAAACAGCGTCCTAATAAATCATACATACCCGGGGTGGCGACCACATCTGCGTAGAGGGTGAACAAAATATTACGAGGATCACCGCAACCCAAAAGTAGGATATCGGCTGATTGTTCGGGAGAGAGATCTTGGGTGAGGCATGTGGCGGCGGTGTTTCCGACCGGATAGAAGAAGGTTCTGGATAACCAGAACAGGGGATGGGACATTCTCGAAGAACTAACAGATGCTTTTAGCCTTAGACGCGCGTAAACGAAACTCATGGCACAACTCACCTAGGTGGCTACCCGACACTAAGCTAGGTTATTCAACAGGAGTTCTGGTCAAAGATACGTTGGGGAACTGGGGAGGGGACTAGGGATGTTCCGCTGAAGTGTCGGTGTTACTGCAAATAATAAAATTCGCCAACACAAACTGTTTAACGACAGCATGCACCGGGTGGCAAAATATAGACTCACTTGCTGAGTGAAATAGTGGACGGCGATTTCAATGTATACTATTTAACACGGAAGTACGTTCGATTCAGAGTAGATTCCTGAGCGTTCTTTCAGGAGGGATACAAGGAGGAGGGGCGTAATGGTAGGTCGAGTGGCTCGAGGTGGCTATATATGAGGGCACGTTTTTGATCGGCCGGACCCGGATGTATATTACGCACCATCCTTGAAATGGACATTCCTGTTCAGAAACCAGAAAAATCAAAGCAAACACATGACCAGGGAATGACTTAACTCGACATGGTGCGGATTCCCCCCCTCCCGGGACAACGTGCCCACATGGTCGTAAGTATATGCGTTGGATGAAGTAAGAGTTACGAGATGCAAGGGCTCTAGTCGAAGGGGGACCAAGGCATGAGAACTCCCCTCTAGCCCAATTTGACCAGGGTCCAGTAGATTTATCCCCTCGTTATATTGTCGAGATTCTCCATCCGCAACTTTCACTGCTGCGATAGTTACTATAAGGATTTGGTCGCGTTTCAATACGTTTGAGTGAAAAGGGAAACGAAAAAAGAAAACTTAGTATACCGCTCGGCCACACAGCCAGTTTGCAGAAAGGCTCATGTTGTTGAACGGCGTAACTGAAGTGGCTGGTGGTGGTAATGGCGGGTGGCGCGGATGACTCAATGTTAGACAACCCTCAAACCCCGGATCGATCGCCTCATCCTCCCGACCACAACTTACAATAACCCTGCATTTCTCTTGTAATTGCGTATTCAGCGTTATGTATCTCATGAACACGTATCCACTTGGAATATGAGATTCCATCCCATCTCAGATAACGATTCACTTCTTCTGTTACTAGAGCTTTCTATTTTGTATGGCGTCGTCTTCCTTGAGCTAACTCTCGTACGCATCACACTCCCGGCTACTGTGTCCCTGATTATTTCGCCCTGAATCCAACTATCAAGGTTGAGATCCCCCCTACCTAATCATTGACATGCTCCCCCGCAACGTAAAGCTATACTTCAAACTGCTAAGCGCCGAAAGCATCTCACGCATTAGGTTAATGCAAGCGAACAATCGAATTTCAAGTGTACATTTGTGACTGTATTCAAGCCGTTTCAGTTTATTTACATTCAGAGGGAACTTCACGCGGCCTGCACGAAGCCTTGTGCGATTTCCAATCGTGGTGTTGGCATGTAATGGAGCAATATCGTGCCTTCTTGCATTTACCGCAAGCGGAAAGTGTAGGTTTCCCGGGACCTCCGCACGACCAGCAAGTCTCGGAGGGTTTCCTGTCGCTGATCGTGGGATTGTTCAACAGCCCAGCAGACAAACGAAGTTTCTGGGCCGCCCCCACAATCGGCTCAATAAAAGGAACAGAGAAAAGGGGTGATATAGCAGCTCGGGTGGCGAACCGTAGGAGCCCTTTCCAGGACGGTACATTCCAGTCAGTGGATGAAAAGCCAAGACCTTCGCCGCAAGTACAAATTGGATTTTGATCGATCTCGACAGATAGAGGGATGTTGTCGTGGGACTTGTATTCGCAGTTAGGCGTGTGCCTCCATGTTCTGCACCGCTCGACGTACGCAGGGAGAAGATTCTTCCATGCAACTACCTCGTGGCCAACTGTAATGACTCGTACAACAGGGGTGTCGTTTTGAATCCTCTCGATTGCGGAAATCATAGTTGACATTCTGTCCTCAGATAGGGGTACGACTGCCACGTCTAGTACGACCGTTGAAGAGGCGAGGTCGAGGCGGAGGCTACCAACGAGAAGAATGACGTAGGTCCCTCCGTTCGAGGGATCAGAAAGACCAAGAACCCGAGTTTTCTTGCCTTGGACGCCCGAACAATGCATTACAAGCGCATGTATGGATTTCTTGATATTGACGAACACGTTTTCGGGCGCGGCTCTGGCTTCGGATTTGCTATGGTGCATAGCCCTCTCTCGATCCGAGAGCTGTAAGCCACAGTGTGGGTTAAACCAGTCCAACTTCTCGGGGTAATTTATATCAAGCACAGGCATGCGCTCAAGATGGATGTGGTGGACATTCCAAGGGCTATATCCTGTTTGCCCCAAGATTGGGAAGCTCTGTGTGAAGTAGCCTCCAGAGTCGAGCGGTTTGGAGACTGGAACCACGATCTGCATATGTATTTCAATACCCGTATGGATTCATCAATTTCAAAATTGACTCAACTCAACGTAGTGGGATTTCCTCGCGATCCGTAGTTTATTTTCAGCGCCAAGGATGGGGTACGGGAAGGCAATGGTATGTTGATGGCGACCGATTGAAAGCTTCATTGAACATGACGAAGTCTGCGTAACAGAGACTCTCTCGCCTTTAAGGAGGGACTCTCGCTCCAGGGTGGACCGAATGTCCAGATGCGCACGGAGAAATTCGACGCAATTTTGGCTGCACATAGCGGTAATGGTACACTCTAGCTGAACGTAGACCGGAGTCGCTGCTACGGCTGGCGGCAGGCTTTGTCGAGACTCAAACTCCACGGCGGGTCGGTAGCGAAGCAGGCGGACGTATCGTCTATCGGCAAGTTTAGCCCCAAAGAGGTGAAGCTTCATCCCAAGCGTTTCTGTAAGGTCCGTTACAGTCTCGGGAGTGCCCCTTACACCCAAGGCGACGGAAGTGTCTTTGATCTCGAGAACTCGCGAAGCTGCCCAGAAGAAAACAATGAGATCAGAGGCCCCGCTCATGCCTGCAGGGTCCTCCTGAATAACCAGGTCGTCTGGGCTCGATCGAATGGCGTATCTACCCCAGACAGCATGTACAGCGGAGTAGATATTCGAATAGGTGGGAGGAGCTGTGAGTTCATATTGAAGGATGGGGCTACCAGTGGTGCCTCGATTTCTCAAGAACACCTCGAGACTCTTCCGCGGAACGGACAAGACGATGCATACCGCCAGTGGAACGACAGGCCAACCTTCGAAGATACGAGACGCAGGCTTCACACCGAAACGAGCCCGCCAACCAGGTCGAAGCATGACGGGGGTATATACGCCTTGCCAATGGAGTTGGAGACAAAGGTCTTGATAGCAACTCATCCCAATGGGTCGCGCCGCATCGGTTTCGACCCGCTTAAAGAACTCCACCATTACGACATCCCAGCTACCACCACTAACATTAACACGGCTTTTGACGACCTGTAGCAGTGTGGCTATGGTCTCTCGATGATAATTCGCCTTGCTCATGGACTGAAGCTCGGCGGGTGAAGGTCCGGAAGAGAGATTTGCCCTCAGATTCTCCTGCGAAAGCATTTCCGCGTATATGCCGAATAGGACACGTGCGAGATCTACGGCATCGAATGTAATACGGACGGGGGTTCGATTGGCGTGACGGACCCCGCCAACAGGATCTACCCAGGAGACCCGTTCGTGGTACTGAGCTGCGTGGTCCGGCCATAAGACTTCGTGGACATTTGAGTGGGTCGTAAAGTTTGAAACATAGGAGCGTGGCGCGAGTCCAAGTAGCAAAGCAATTGTCAGCACGCTCGTGCATATGCGCTTGAGATACGACTGAGCTGTGTCCTCGCCAAAGGGCAGGAGGGTTTCAGTGTATAACACCGCCTGAGAGGCAGGTGACGCTTTCAGCAGGGGTTGTGCAGCGAGCAAGATGTTTATTAAGCCAAGATGGTCTGTTAGATTCGAAGTGTCGATTACGTCGTACGAGGTGGGTGCGGGGGGGACGCTAGCGCTGAGCTGGTCAATATTGATCTGAGTTGCTCGCCAGCGAGACGTAAGGACGTCGGTCTCGGCTCGCCCGGTCGTCGAAAACGATTTTAGAGCATGACAAAATGCTAGAGCATCGCCCGTAAAAAAAACGAATTTTGATTGCATCTGCAGCCCGATATTTCCTGAGTGACTCGCACCATGCTTTAAATTGTTGTCTCCAGGTATTGACGGTGGAGGACCCGGTACTTGGTGCAGGGCCGGCGGGATCCGACGCAATTGGGGCGAAGGCTGGCGTTAAATGGAAACCCTGGGGGAAAGTGCCATAATGCGGGTCGAACATCTCTCCAGACAACGAATAAGCAAAAGTGGGGTTAAGATTCTTGGCTTCTCTAACGGCGCTTGAAAGCATAAAGGTGGTTCCAGTTTCCCAGTATCTTGTGAACAACTTGTCGACGGGTACTGAAGCTTCGTGCCATAACATCCCGGCAGAACGACTGGGGGAAATGACAAACCCGTGTTTCTCTTTTATCGACTTAGAGAGCTGAGATTGCTCGCGCTGGAGTCGTTTCAATGTATCGAGGGGAAGTCGTGAGAAATCGGCATAGTTCTTCCAATAACGACGGAGCTCCACTAGTGTGCGAGTGTCAACGAGCTTCAAAAACGACCCATAAGAAGATGTGCGCCATGTTTCGACAGTCGCTGCGATCTCGTAAAGTCGCTGACTCTGCCGTGTGAGTATATCCTGGGCGCGATCGTCAAACTTGAAGTGATAGAAGATATCCCAAATCCGATCGATATCCTCGCCGTCCTCGAGCAGAGAAAATAATATAATATTACGGGCTAACAGGTATTGTCACGGTCAATTGACTGACTTGCTAGTGTGCAGGCTACCTACCTAGAATGGCTGGCTCGACGTCGCAACAAGTGATGTCCATGTCGCGAACCCCTAGTGTTCAACAAATAATTAGCCTTCACTCGTTAATCGCGTCCAAACAATGCGTGCATACCCCGTGTGACGAAGACATCGGCGTAAAGGGTGAATAAAATGTGACGAGGATCTCCGCAGCCTAAAAGTAGGATATCGGCCGGTTGTTCGGGGGAAAGATCTTGGGTGAGGCATGTGGCGGCGGTGTTTCCAACCAGATAAAAAAAGTTTCGAGACCAGACCAGAGGGTGGGACATGCTTAATTTTAAATAGATATTTTTCAGCATAAATCACCCGTCAACTGAAGGCACGACTCACATCAGTAGCTCCCAAACCGGGCTGGGTTTTCTAGCAGAGGATATAGTTCGCAGTGTCGCTCCGCAATGAGAATACTGATGGGATTGATTCGGAGATGTGAGTACCACAGAAAAATGAATTTACCAACACTGATTGTTAGCGGAATCATGCATTGATAGACGCAATTTAGACTCACCGGACGGGTGGAAAGATAGAGGTGACTTCAATGTAGAAAACTAACGCGAAATTAACCTCGTAATGTCGTTGGTTTCGATGATTTCTCGTGGGAGAGAGAAGTTGGGGAGAGGTGATTGCGGATCAAGTGGCTCCGGGTGGCTAGATATAACGGCATGTCCTTTGATCCGCCGGACCCGGATGCACCTAAGCGCCATACTTGGATTTGTATAGTATCTTCGGCTCAGGAGCAAGCACATAACCGATGACCAGCCTCACGCGCTTGGTGAACTGAAGTCGGCAAGAAAATGAGTTAAACCTGAAGGTCAGACATACTTTTTCCTCTGCGGACGAACTGCCCAAAACACCACACTCGTATGTGTCTAACACAACAATTCCAAGTGCATAAACGCTCTCTCGGGCGAGGTTAAGCTAAGGTACGGGGGTTAGAGATCTACCTTCATGGACTCCGAGACAGTTTGACTCACTCAATTGGACTTCTATTGATACTTGCCAGAAGCGACGAGTTGCACCAATCCAAGCAAGTGAAGGCATATTCGTCGCTCAGTGTGTGACGTTCCCGACACCAAGTTGTTAGAGTGTATATTAGCCTAAACAAATGATCGAAGAATATGATACAGATATTTTTAGACAACAGTTCACGCGTACAGATGGAGTGCACCATCGGAAGCACATCCTAGTGTATTCCAGGGTGCGAACAAATGGACGGAACGGGTACACGCGCTTTAGTAAAATTTAAGGGTGCCGTCGCCAAATCATTTGTGAGATAATCAAGATACGCTTGAACGTTGAAGAGACATACTTATTATCCGGTTTGTAAATAAATTGATGATTCTATGCAGTACCTATGGAGCGGCAGCAATGACACGTGACACGGATGACTCAATGTTAGCTAATCTAAGGGTCGCTGGATCATTCGCCCTCGCCTTACCACTCCGACCATCCCTCATACACACTTTTGTTGACCCATCATATCCGACACAGAGCCGATCTAAATGGCACGAAAAAAGACAAGTAATACTGCTAAGTCACCTGCTCCTACCTCCTCCAAAACACCGGAGATGGAGATTGTGTGGCCGGCAATTAGCGTCAAGGCGGAACTCGAATGCCGTGAGTTGATTCCGGACCAGATCTATGTTATCGACGTAAGAGATCTTGCACATTGTTTATATAGGACTTACACCTTGCGTCTTCGACAGGAGTTCTTATCGTCCGAGGAGTGCGCCCAATTCTCCAAGTTTATCAATGGCCTTCCACTGGCCGCAACTCCACCACCTAAGAAAGGTGAAGCAACACGTGTAAATCGTGAGTAAACCAAAAACTAGTACATTTATTGTGTCTGACAATATGTTCCACTTTCGTTGTTTCCTGGACTCCACATGACTACTCCCAATAGATCGAATATCGTTCGAATCAAAATCCTTCGCGTCCACAATCTACGGCGCAATTTCTCCTCACCTCCCACCCCTTCCATGCTCGGAGACTCGAGCGAGTGACGCTATCCCCGCTGGCTGCAATTCCAATATCCGGCTGTACAAGTGGGAGATAATTACGAAGTTTTCCGATAAATATTGACGTTCTTGTGTGACAGGTACGGACCAGGCGAATACTTCGGGCCACATTACGATGACAGTGTACGCGATGTTTCAGCGGGATGGTGGAGCGAATGGACTGTGCTTGTGTACGTCACCGGGAAGGAGGATGGAGTGGAGGGTGGAGAGGTAAAACCTTGTTCTAATCGGACTGAATAGGCAACGCGCCTTGACCTCGTCCTTCAAACGGAGCCACAGCGACTAATCAGCGTGTTTTTTTCTAGACCGTCTTCCATAAGCCAGTGGCAGGTTCAAAGAAACAGACAGAGGAGATTGTCCCTCCCCTCGTGCGAGGAACTGTTCTGATTCACAGGTACGACCCAACAATCATACCTTGTCCATCCTAAGCCAACAATTCATGGGTTTTAGGCATGGCCGGGCGTGTATGTTACACGAAGGACGAGAGGTTAAAGCAGGAACCAAGCTTGTGCTGCGATCTGACATTATGTTTAAACGGCCATGAAGACTCCAATGAAGCAATGCCCTCGGCTCCCACGTCGCAACCGATCACGTGCTTTCCCGCTACGTCTTGTCCCGCCTTCCTTGCATCGTGTATTCATAATATGATCGCTATTTAACCAACACAAATCGAGCCAACTACGCAACCTTATCTCTGCGCTCTATAAGCGTAATTTCAAACGTATCCCAGTCCACTCGCGACGCCAACTGCTGAGAAACGTCGGTAGCGGTAACACTCCCACGTGCGCCCTTCTCGACAACAAATGGGCTGGTATGCGGAAGTGTGCTAAACTCTCCCTGTGAAGTCGTCACGAAAAGTTTCAAAACGCCGACTTCGAGATCTTGGCCGTCCTCTAGCACAAAGGAGAGAGGGGATTGGCCGCCAGCGCCGTATCCGATGGTAAAGGATGAGCGTGCTGGTAGATTTGTTTCTCCCGTAGCGCTTCGAACGCCGCTGACAGTCCATGGCTCTAAAATCACATCTCAGATGCATATAGAGTTACAAGCTAATTTGGATAACTCACCAATAGCTTGGGTGCAAGTATTGAAGTAGAACAGGTACGCATACAAGTTGCGTGGTGAATTGTTACTTATCTTCATGCCGTAATAATCGCCTTTCCTAGGGACAATATCGACCACCCCCGAAGGATTCAGGTTCCTTCCGTCGGCCTTCCGAACAGGCCTAAAATTCTCATCATAGCCACCCCGCACAACTCGCGTGAACTCGACCACGATATCGTTCTTTAACGGATGTTCGGGGTTGGTACGCTCGAGGTGCCAGGTCCACAGCGCAGCAGATTGCAAAACAATGATTATGTCCTTGACTGTGTTTGGGACGGAGTACGGGAGGCGGTTCAGGCCGTTTTTGTTCGAGGGCGTGTGCTTCGTCTCAAAAACGACTTCACCGTTATCGTCGAGATCAACCACGAATTGGGCCGCGATGGGGTCGACTAGCTTGAAACCAATGCTAAGTTCGTTCGCGGTAAACGCCTTGACCCACTCCGGTCCGTCTTTTTCTTGTAAGCTCTGAATAAATGCGTCCGTGAAATGGACCAATAGATCTTGCCCTGCTCCGCACTTGGTTTGATACCCATACGATAATTCTGGGAGGTTGAAGGATTCGTTTTTATTCTCCCAGTCCATAATGGATCTCAAGGGTTCAACTGCCACGACTCGCATTGACCCGAGTCGGCGATTATCCACGTCGTCGATATGGTCGCGGAAAATATCGAATATCGACCCGACAGTGACCCCTTGCGCGACGCCGGCGTTGAGGAAGCACGTATTATCCTTTCGGTCTACTGTGATGAACATGCGAGGAGCTCCTGGAATTTTGGCATTGAAAAAGGCGCGGTTTACGAGTTCGATATTTCCCTCACACTGTGGGTGTTGGCTGAAAACAAAGGTGAGAACTTTAAACTACGTTAACTTGAACGCGAAGCTCACTTTGGCAGCGATGGGAATTTTTGTAAACATCCAGCATAAGTGAGTTTGTCCGCACTAAAAGTGACCAGAAGTTTCAATAAGGCTGTAGTGAAGTCGCCTCTGCCCTGCGTCTCGTAAGCCAACTCATCGGAGGCACAGGCTGCCAGTAGAACATGAGATCGGAGCCCTTGAAAAGCAAAGTCTTTCGATACCACTGGTCCGCGGTCTTTATATGGTATATTGTGGTCGACGTTAAGCGGGATCTGAGGTAAGTCTATTGCATCGACAGCTCGTACCAGCCGGTACGAGACCTCGGCATCTTTCTTAATTCGTGTACCACTAGCGGAATGGCAACAGTCAAATATGACGGTCTATATAGCCATACGTGGTTAGCGTGCGTCCTAGACTAGGTCCATCCAACTCTTACAATAGTATTTCCCTTCTCGTGAGCTAATTTGTCGAGGAGAGCAGCTATGGTGCGATCGGGGATTGCGCCTACTTCATTACCAGACGCGTCCACGACCTTTGCGTCTTGAGGAACGAGAGCCTGTATATACTTGCCGTTCGCTTCCCATCCGGCTGGTGCGTCCAGTTTACTGCCGTGCCCCGCATAGTAGATCACAATGGGGTCGTTTTTCTTAATGCGCTCGTCCTTTTCTAAGGCTTGGATAGCTTCGATGATGTTTGTGCGGCTAGCTTGTTCGTCTAGTAAAGTGGTAATCTGTCGCTCTGGGATCGATAAACGGTCTTGAAGATAGCTCTTGAACGCAAGTGCGTCAGGTACTGCTCCTCGCAATCGTGTTACGTGTTGGTAGTTGTTAATCCCAATTATCAGAGCAAATAGGGGGCGATTCTTGTCACTTGAAGATGTGAATCGAACAAGTCAGCGATAGCTAACCGGCATGGGGAGCGTACGAACTCGGGAATCCGGAAGACATTGTTTGTATCACCCTCAGGGGATACGCCGCTGTGTATTCAGATCAGGGTGTGTCCAATCAGCACAAACATGTAGTACCGACAAAAGATGACTTACAGTCGCTTGAAGAAACTAGAGGTTAGGGTATATTCTTCCCCCATCGGGCGCCCTGGGTTGTGTATGAGAGAGGAGAGGATGGTGCTTCAAGGTTATCTGTTAGAACTAGTTAAATAATAAGTGTCTGGTATCATTGATATAAGTCTGCGGCAGATTGATGGGCGGCGCACCGCCTCATCTAGACATTTGTAGCTCTCAACGTGGAAAAGGAGAGCATGAGCCCGAAAAGCAAAACATTGGAACATGGCTAGATCATCAATCAATGTGTGAAAATGACCTCTTGCTTGTCACGTTGATATTTCAAACTTTTGTGAAATACACACAAAACTCACACTTTGATCCAGGCTAGGGTACGATTTTTATTCCAGGTTTTGAAACCGGTTTTGAAATCAGGTTTCCAAACCGTCTTTCGAAAGCTTTCCAAATCGATTTCAAATAGATTAGGCATCTCCTAAATTAGGACGAGCCTGGCAGAGTAGCTGAGGTGTCTATAAGCTGAAGTATAAGGCTATGCTCCCATGAGCTGGTGGTACCCCTCTCGGCACTTAGGCATCTCGGCACAGGTCCGGCCAGTCAGATGACCCCTTTTGCGAAAGCACCCGCCGCACATTTTGGCCGTTTAGGGCGGGAGCCTAGCACACGTTTTATATTTCCCCGGGGTGACAAGTTAAGTATTGCCGGATAGTGCAGTGGCTGTCCCACTGTGCAACCTTTTTGTGGGTTCGAGGTTCGATCCTTCGCCACGCAAGACTTTTGTTCGGGGAAACCAGTCCATCAAATATGTTTCTTTCGACTCATAAGGTCCAATTCCTTAACTGTTTGCATCTTTTACACCTATATTCTCCAGTTATTTATATCAACCTGCCAGTTATGCATTCCCATCGGTTAATTAGTTCCTTCTTTTTCAAATACAATGATGCACACCACGAAATCCGTAATGGTAAGGACCCAGCTTTTGAAGAAGACTCTTAATATGCCGATACGACTGCTGATGTCGAGACAATTGAGAGGCTGCCCTTGGGAGACCAAAAGAAACCGCCACGCACAATCCCCAATGAAAATCTTGACCAGGAAAACATATTGTATATTGAGGAACCTGAAAAACAAGATCTGAAGGAACAATCGCAGCCCCTCGTGTGCTTTCACCCGTTCCCTCGACCCAAACTACTTCACAAATTCATTTCGGACGTCTATGCTATGGGATATTAGGCTCGTAACCAGCCG
>JANWGL010002940.1:0-23713 GCA_025200755.1 Ceratobasidium sp. C01 | reverse complement strand
TTACTCATGGACTGAAGTCCGGAGAGTGAAGGTTTAGAAAAGAGTTTTGCCATCATATTCTCTTGCGAGAACATCTGCTCGTATACGCCGAATAAGATATGTGCGAGATCCACGGCATCGAAGGTGGCGAGCACAGGGCGTTGATTGGCGTGGCAATCTCCCCCGACGGGATCCACCCAGGGGACTCGTTCGTGGTACTGGGCGGTGTGATCCACCGACATGAGCTCGTGAACGTTTGAATGAGTTGTAAAGCCTGAAACGTAGGGACGAGGTGCTAGTCCAAGCAGCAAGGCGATCGTTGGTACGTTGGTACAGATCCGCTCAAGATATGACCGAGTTGTGTCCTCGCCAGAGGGCAAGAGCGTTTCAGTGTATAGCACCGCCTGAGAGGCAGGTGCCGCTTTCAGTAGGGGCTGAGCAGCGAGCAGGATGTTTAATAAGCCGAGATGGTCCGTGAGATTTGAAGTGTCGATTACATCGTATGAAGTAGGGGCGGGGGGAACGCTAGCGCTGAGCTCATCAAGATTGATCTGCGGCGCTCGCCAGGCAGAAACGAAGATACCAGTCTCGGCTCGTGCAGTCATAGAAAATAGGTTCAAAGCTCGACAAAATCCAAGCGCATCGCCGGCAAAGAAGCGAATTTTGACGGCGTCAGCAGCCCTGTATGTCTTGAACGCCTCGCACCACGCCTTGAATTGTTGTTTTGAGATGTTGATGGCGGATGATCCGGTGTTTGGAACGGGACCGGCGGGGTCTGAGACAATCGGGGCGAAGGCCGGGGTGAGGTGAAACCCTTGGGGGAACGTGCCATAATGCGGATCGAACTTCTCTCCAGCCAAGGAATAAACAAATGTGGGGTTGAGATTCTTTGCCTTTTTAACGTCACTTTCAAGCGTAAACGTAGTTCCGGTTTCCCAATATTTTTGGAATAACTTGTCGACAGGCACCAGCGCTTCGTGCCATAACATTCCAGCCGAATGACTTGGGGAAATGGCGACCCCGGATTTCTCCTTCAAAGATTTGGTGAGCTGAGATTGCTGTTGCTGAATCTGCTTCAATATATTGGCGGGAAGTCGCGAAAACTCGGCATAGTTCTTCCAATAACGACGGAGCTCAGCAAGTGTACGAGTATCGACGAGCTTCAGGAAAGATCCGTAAGCGGACTCGCGCCAGGTTTCGATAGTGGCCGCGTTTTCGCAAAGTCGCTGACTCTGTCGCGTGAGTATATTTTGGGCGCGATCATCGAACTTGAAGTGATAGAAGATGTCCCAGATCCGATCGATATGCTCGTCATCCTCGAGCAGGGAGAATAGTAGAATATTCCTGGCTAAAGTACGCCGCGTGGTTAATTGGGATATTCAATAGCAGGCGCCCCACCCACCTAGAATAGCCGGTTCGATATCGCAGCAAGTGATATCCATGTTGCGAGGACCTAACATTTTATAAAAATTCAGCCTCCGACCCCAAACCGCGTCCTAAAGAATCATACATACCCGGCGTGGCGACCACATCTGCGTAGAGGGTGAACAAAATATTACGAGGATCACCACAACCCAAAAGTAGGACGTCGGCTGATTGTTCGGGAGAAAGGTCTTGGGTGAGGCATGTGGCGGCGGTGTTTCCGACCGGATAGAAAAAGGTTCTGGATAACCAGAACAGGGGATGGGACATTCTCGAAGAACTAACAGATGCTTTTAGCCTTAACCACGCGTAAATTAAACTCATAGCACAACTCACCTGGGTGGCTACCCGACACTAAGCTAGGTTATTAAACAGGAGATCTGGTCAACGATACGGTGGGGGAACTGGGGGAACTAGGGATATCTCGCTGAAGTGTCGGTGTTAATGAAGATCCTAAAATTTGCCAACGCAAGCTAGTTAACGATAGCAACCACCGGGTGGCAAAATATAGACTCACTTGTCGAGTGAAATGATAGACGGCGATTTCAATGTATACTATTTAGCACGGAAGTACGCTCGATTCAGAGCATATTCCTGAGCTTTATTGCAGGAGGGATACAAGGAAGAGGGACGTAATGGCGGGCCGAGTGGCTCGAGGTGGCTATATATGAAGGCACGTTTTTGATCGGCCGGACCCGGATGCATTATACACACCATCCTTGAAATAGACATTTCTGCTCAGAAACCAGAACAATCAAATCAAACACATGACCAGGGAATGACTTAACCCGACATGGTGCGGATTCCCCCCTCCGGCGACAACGTGCCCGCGTGATCGTAAGTATATGCGTCGGATGAAGCATGAGTAATGAGATGCAAGGGCTTTGGTCGAAGGGAGACCAAGGCATGAGAATTCCTCTTTGGCCCAATTTGACTGGAGTCCAGTAGATTTACCTCCTTGTGATATTGTCGAGATTCGTCATCAGTAACTTTCACTGCTGCGATAGTTACTATAAGGATTTGGTCACGTTTCAATATGTTTGAGTGAAAAGGGAAATAAATAAAAATATCTCAGTATACGGCTCGGCAACATGCCCAGTTTGCAGAAAGGCTCTTGTTGTTGAACGGCGTAACTGAAGTGGCGGGTGGTGCGGATGACTCAGTGTTAGACAACCCTCAAATTCCGGATCGATCGCCTCATCCTCCCGATCACAACCTACAGTAACCCTTCATTTCTCTTGTGATTGCGTATTTAGCGTTATGTATTTCATCAATTTGGAGTATGAGACTTCATCCTATCTCAGACAACAATTCCCTTCTTCTGTTACTAGAGCCCTCTGCCTTGCGTGGCGCCGCCTTCCTCGATCTAACTCTCATACGCATCACACTCCCGGCTGCTTTGTCTCTGATTAATTCGCTTCGAATCCAAATATCAAGGTTGGGATCCCCCCTACCTAAGTCATCGATGTGCTCCCCCGCAGCATATAGCCGTACTTCAAACTGCTAAGCGCCGAAAGCAACTCACTCATATGGGTAATGCAAGCGAACACTCGAATTTCAAGCGTACATTTGTGACTGTATTCAAGCCGTTTCAGTTTATTTACATTCAGAGAGAAATTCACGCGGCCTTGCACGAAGCCTTGTGCGATTTCCAATCGTGGTGTTGGCATGTAGTGGAGCAATATCGTGCCTTCTTGCATTTACCGCAAGCGGAAAGTGCAGGTTTCCCGGGACCTCCGCACGACCAGCAAGCCTCGGATGGTTTTCTGTTGCTGATCGGGGTGTTGTTCAGCAGCCCAGCAGACAAACGAAGCTTCTGGGCCGCTCCCACAATCGTCTCAACATAAGGGACAGAGAAAAGGGGTGATATAGCAGCTCGGGTGGCGAACCGTAGGAGCCCTTTCCAGGACGGTACATTCCATTCGGTGGATGAAAAGCCAAGACCTTTGCCGCAGGTACAGATTGGATTTTGATCGAGCTCGACCGATAAAGGAATCTTGTCGTGGGACTTGTATTCGCAGTTAGGTGTGTGCCTCCAAGTTCTGCATCGCTCGACGTACGCAGGGAGAAGCTTCTTCCATGCGGCTGCTTCGTGGCCTACTGTAATGACTTGTACAACGGGTGTGTCGTTTTGAATCTTCTCGATTGCCGAAATCATAGTTGACATTCTGTCTTCCGATAGGGGTACGACTGCTACGTCCAGTACGACCGTTGAGGAGGCCAGGTCGAGGCGGAGGCTCCCAACGAGAAGAACGACATAGATCCCCCCGTTTGAGGGATCAGAAAGACCAAGAACCCGAGTTTTCTCGCCTTGGACGCCCGAACAATGCATTCCAAGTGCATGTATGGATTTCTTGATATTCACGAACACATTTTCGGGCGCGGCTTTAGCATCGGACTTGCTGTGGTGCAGAGCCCTCTCTCGATCCGAAAGCTGCAAGCCACAGTGTGGGTTAAGCCAGTCCAGCTTCTCGGGGTACTTTATATCAAGCACAGGCATACGCTCAAGATGGATGTGGTGGACATTCCAGGGGCTATATGCTGTTTGGCCCAAGATTGGGAAGCTCTGAGTGAAGTAGCCCCCAGAATCGAGCGGTTTGGAGACTGGAACCACGACCTACATATGTATTTCAACATTCGTATGGATTTATCAATTTCAAAATTGACTCACCTCAACGTAGTAGGATTTCCTCGCGATCCGTAGTTTATTTTCAGCGCCATGGATGGGGTATGGGAAGGCAATAGTATGTTGGTGGCGACCGATTGAAAGCTTCATTGAACATGGCGAAGTCTGCGTAACAGAGACTGTCTCGCCTTCAAGGAGGGACTCTCGCTCCGGGGTGGACCGAATGTCTAGATGCGCACGGAGAAATTCGACGCAATTTTGGCTGCACATAGCGGTAATGGTACACTCTAGCTGAACGTAGACCGGAGTCGCTGCTACGGCTGGCGGCAAGCTTTGTCGAGACTCAAACTCCACGGCGGGTCGGTAGCGAAGCAGGCGGACGTATCGTCTATCGGCGAGTTTAGCCCCAAAGAGGTGAAGCTTCATCCCAAGCGTTTCGGTAAGGTCCATTACGGTCTCGGGAGTGCCTCTTACGCCTAAGGCGACGGAAGTGTCTTTGATCTCGAGAACTCGCGAAGCTGCCCAGAAGAAAACAATGAGATCAGAGGCCCCGCTCACGCCTGTAGGGTCCTCCTGAATAACCAGGTCGTCTGGGCTCGATCGAATGGCGTATCTACCCCAGACAGCATGTACAGCGGAGTAGATATTCGAATAGGTGGGAGGAGCTGTGAGTTCACATTGAAGAATGGGGCTGCCAGTGGTGCCTCGATTTCTCAAGAACACCTCGAGACTCTTCCGCGGAACGGACAAGACGATGCATACCGCCAGTGGAACGACAGGCCAACCTTCGAAGATACGAGACGCAGGCTTCACACCGAAACGAGCCCGCCAACCAGGTCGAAGTGTGACGGGGGTATATACGCCTTGCCAATGAAGTTGGAGACAAAGGTCCTGATAGCAGCTCATCCCGATGGGTCGCGCCGCATCGGTTTCGACCCGCTTAAAGAACTCCACCATTACAACATCCCAGCTACCACCGCTGACATTAACACGGCTTTTGACGACCTGTAGGAGCGTGGCTATGGTTTCTCGATGATAATTCACCTTGCTCATGGACTGAAGCTTGGCGGGTGAAGGTCCGGAGGAGAGATTTGACCGCAGATTCTCCTGCGAAAACATTTCCGCGTATATGCCGAAAAGGACACGTACGAGATCTACGGCATCGAATGTGGTACGGACGGGGGTTCGATTGGCGTGACGGACCCCGCCAACAGGGTCTACCCAGGGGACCCGTTCGTGGTACTGAGCTTCGTGGTCCGGCCATAAGACTTCGTGGACATTTGAGTGGGTTGTAAAGTTTGAAACATAGGAGCGTGGCGCGAGTCCAAGTAGCAAAGCAATTGTCGGCACGCTCGTGCATATGCGCTTGAGATACGACTGAGCTGCGTCCTCGCCAAACGGCAAGAGGGTTTCAGTGTATAACACCGCCTGAGAGGCAGGTGACGCTTTCAGCAGGGGTTGTGCAGCGAGCAAGATGTTTATTAAGCCAAGATGGTCTGTTAGATTCGAAGTGTCGATTACGTCGTATGAGGTAGGTGCGGGGGGGACGCTAGCGCTGAGCTCGTCGAGATTGATCTGAGTTGCTCGCCAGCGAGACGTAAGGACGTCGGTCTCGGCTCGCCCGGTCGTCGAAAACGATTTTAGAGCACGACAAAATGCTAGAGCATCGCCCGTAAAAAAACGAATTTTGATTGCATCTGCGGCCCGATATTTCCTGAGTGCCTCGCACCATGCTTTAAATTGTTGTCTCCAGGTATTGACGGTGGAGGACCCGGTACTTGGTGCAGGGCTGGCGGGATCCGACGCAATTGGGGCGAAGGCTGGCGCTAAATGAAAACCCTGGGGGAAAGTGCCATAATGCGGGTCGAACATCTCTCCAGACAACGAATAAGCAAAAGTGGGGTTAAGATTCTTGGCTTCTCTAACGCCGCTTGAAAGCATAAAGGTGGTTCCAGTTTCCCAGTATCTGGTGAATAACTTGTCGACGGGTACTGAAGCTTCGTGCCATAACATCCCGGCGGAACGACTGGGGGAAATGACGAACTCGTGTTTCTCTTTTATCGACTTGGAGAGCTGAGATTGCTCGCGCTGGAGTCGTTTCAATGTATTGAGGGGAAGTCCTGAGAAATCGGCATAGTTCTTCCAATAACGACGGAGCTCCACTAGTGTGCGAGTATCAACGAGCTTCAAAAACGACCCATAAGAAGATGTGCGCCATGTTTCGACAGTCGCTGCGATCTCGTAAAGTCGCTGACTCTGCCGTGTGAGTGTATCCTGGGCGCGATCGTCAAACTTGAAGTGATAGAAGATATCCCAAATCCGATCGATATCCTCACCGTCCTCGAGCAGAGAAAATAATATAATATTACGGGCTAACAGGTGTTGTCACGGTCAATTGACTGACTTTCTAATGTGAAGGCTACCTACCTAGAATGGCTGGCTCGACGTCGCAACAAGTGATGTCCATGTTGCGAAGCCCTAGTGTTCAACAAATACTTAGCCTTCATTCGTTAATCGCGTCCAAACAACGCGTGCATACCTGGTGTGACGAAGACATCTGCGTAAAGAGTAAATAAAATGTGACGAGGATCTCCGCAGCCTAAAAGTAGGATATCGGCCGGTTGTTCGGGGGAAAGATCTTGGGTGAGGCATGTGGCGGTGGTGTTTCCAACCGGATAAAAAAAGTTTCGAGACCAGACCAGAGGATGGGACATGCTTAATTTTCAATGGATACTTTTCAGCATAAATCACCCGTCAACTGAAGGCACGACTCACATGAGTGGCTCCCAAACCGGGCTGGGTTTTCTAGCAGAAGATATGGTTCGCAGTGTCACTCCTCAATGAGAATACTGATGACATTGATTCGGAGATGGAGTCCCGCAGACAAATGAATTTACCAACATTGATAGTTAGCGGAATCATTCATTGATAGACTCAATTCAGACTCACCGAACGGGTGGAAAGATAGAGGTGAATTCAATGTATAAGACAAATGCAAAATTAACCCCGTAGTGTCGTTGGTTTCGATGATTTCTCGTGGGAGAAAGACGTTGGGGAGAGGTGATTGCGGATCAAGTGGCTCCGGGTGGCTAGATATAACGGCATGTCCTTTGATCCCACTGTACAAATTCCCATCATTGGCTTTCAGTTGATTTGCGCTTACAGTCTTGTCCCAGCATGTATTCACTTAAATTTTCAATTGATACTAGACCTCGAAGTTTCAGTTACTTAGAATTTCATCTCAAATGAGACACCAGAAAACACCGAGCTACGGGAGCGTTTGTGAGCGTAAAGGTTTACATGTTAATTCGAGGCAATTCATCAAAGGTTATCGTCCCAGCACACCATAAATACGACAATAGTACACGCATGAGTACATCTTACGAACGATCATACTGGGAGACAAAAAACGCGCCAATGATTTCGTCTTGGACATTCAGAAAGTTAGACTTGATCCGACAAAGAAAACAACATAGGCTCACTCACAATACCACATGTATGCGTAGCTACTCGTGTGGAGATGCCATACCTTGCATCATAGCACCTACAAACGACTCGGAAATCAATAAGGTTAGTCTGCGTGGTAGCGTGCATTACACCAGATGTATGAATAGAAATCAATCGCCCGAACACACAGAAGGTTCAATTAGATTCATTATCTGGTGAAAACGCCGGTACTCACTTTCGTCAGTGGCAAATAATTGAGGCTTGTATCTGAGAATCTGGCCTTGCTCTCAACTGAATCAATTCTAGCGTGGGCTATAGTTGTCAGGCAGCGTAAGCGATAAACACAACGCCATTTTTTACAACTTAGAGAACTTACGCTGAACATGTGGGTCGCGAGGTTCGGGATTCGGGTCTTGGGTCTTGTGGAGGATAAAGTAGATCGGGTGGATAAGGAGTTACTAGCGCACACGGGGTGCACGGGTCACGGGCCGGGCAAGCGAGTCGTTTCGGTCGATAAGCACTCGGCGATTCCGGTCGCAGTCCACTCGTCCAACTAGGCACTGCACTGTCTCAAGATCCACCACCTCCAGAGGTCCAATGTGGGAATAATAAGAGACGCCGGGTAAATTTGCAGCTGTGGTTGCGGGGCGGTCGACTTCACATTGGGAAATAGCCGCCAGAATGAGGGTTTCGGGTGGCCCAGTGTTCATCGCGTTGTTGCCGGGCACATCCAGGATGAATATAGTTTGAAGCTGGCCGTAAAAGTATCGAGACTCGAACACCGGTGGGCGATTTCGCATGTGCGCGAATTTATCTACCAATAATTCATACTACAAGCCAACAAAGGATTAGAACAACTGAAGTATTGGGAAACATAGACTCACTCTAACAAATGTTGAGTCCCGTCCATCTGCGCTCCGCGTGACCATAGCATTTGCAGACATCAAATCGCCTCCGCTAAGACGCATTACCCGCCCCCACTGCTCAACCTGTGGTGGTATATACTGGCGAACGACTGATACCGGCTTATCGTACCGTGTGGCTAATGCTGCGACAGTTTTGAGCCGAAGGTGAGGCGTGAACTCAAGTGTCGATCGGGGCGCTCGAAGCTCAAACAAGGGATCTATAAAATGGAGCATCGTAAGGAACATAAAAATATAACTTAGAAAACAATGACTACTCACATCCTTCAACCCGCTTGGAAAAACGGCGCTGGTGATCTGGATCCACACGTCGGTTCAATGTGAGTCCAGGGAGCTGGTATAAGATCTTGATGTGGCTCAACGACACCAAGTCTCGCACCCGTGAATCTATACTAGCGAACGGATACCGCCGGCTTTTAACTGCAGGGAGAAGAGAGCCGCAAAACCTCTCCATTGGAAATGCCCAATAGCACCACACTGGTCCCATCGACTGAATGCCATCAGCGATGTGCAGAAGTGAATGGACTGTGCTCAGACAAAGAGAGAGCTGCGCCGGTTTGTATTGGTAGTATATCCTAAATGGATCATATAAATTAGTTAAATACACTTGGGGTTTCGAGTACTCACTTCTCATATTCAAGCACCCAGGAAGCGAATCCATCCCGAAGTTGTTGGATCTCATCCGCCGTAAGCGACCATTTGAGACAGAGGTGGAGTAAGCGGACAAGCTTGACAAAATGTTTGTAATATTTCTCATGCTTGAACCGCCCCCGAAGCAAGACTGGTCCAAGATAAAGACCCCAGAAAGACCAGCTCTCGGCGGTAAAGCTTGAGCGTGCAGTTGTGAAGTTTGGAACACGGCAGGAGTATGCAGCGGGGATGGTGCTCCCCGAGGCGACGGCAGCAGCAGCAACAGCGTCCTGGACAGATCGGGGCAGGTAGTAGTCCTTAGAGGTAGTATTAAGACTCTTGAAGGTGCCGGTCCAAAGCCGAAGCAAATTTGGGATCAGATTTTCCCACACTAGGTGCATAAAATCAAATGGAAATGACTGCGGAAGTGATATAGCAGCCAGATGCGAAAGAATGGGTCGACCTTTGATACCGTAAAGAGTGGATAAGCGTTCCGCCTCAGAAATAGATGGCGCTGAATCTATCTCTAATGCCTGAGCTAAGAATCTGTTGTGGGTGCGTAGAGGAAGGGATAGAGGGTTATAGGGTGATTGGCCAGATGATGGCGAGCGATAGAGGGGAGTGTAATGTGCAGGGTTGTCCGAGTGAGGAGTACGAATGCCGATGATCTCGCAAGCACGGCAGGATGATTTGCCGTTGTGACCTTTCATTCGCATCAGCTTGGCAATGGCGGGCATGTCGCCAAAAACAAGGATCAGAAATGCCCGTAGAGTGAACATGGAATCAGAGCAAACATCGTAAGCTGAGACCCCAGTTTCAAGCTTGAGTAATTCCTCAACAAGTGGATAGAGGAACGAATCAATGTCGTTGACTGCCTTTGGACCTGGTATCACACCAACACAAAGTATATGCTCCAAATGAAACCGGATTTCAGGTGGGAGATTGAGATTGAATAATATAATTGGCCAGCATGATTGTTTACGGCGCTTGAATGGGCAAAACCCATCAGTCGAGAGAGCCAAAGCTATGTCGCGCCCATCACCAAAGATCGACAGTGGCGCACTGCCACTAGCGCCACTAGATACAGATCCCTTCAGCCGCTGGTAATGCGCTCCATCAAACACGTCATTGAATGTTCCAGGTATGTGCTCAAAGTCTCGACGATAGGCCATCAGAGATGCCATTCGTTCGTTCATGACCATAGATTTCAGCCGAGGGATGATTGGAAAATACATGAACTGTTTGGCGGGCCGACCGTCAGCATTGTGTCGAGGACTTTGACAGTAAGGGCAGTTTGACCGAGAACTATTAGGTCCAGTATAACAACAGCATGAATTCCGACAGCAGTCATAGAGTTTGTACGTGACCCCTGAGAGTGCTGCAACTCGTCGACGGATGATATCCAGGGATGGTAAGTCCTCTAAGCGCCCGGGAAATGCCAGATGCAACTTCTCGAACGAGTTATCCGCGATACAAGTGTCAACCTGGTAGTTGAAGGCTTGGATCATGAGCAAATCGTCGTCGGAAAGTGAACCAGAGGCTTGAATCAAGTGAGTAGAACGTTGCATTTGTGATCTAGAGAGTGATAGGACTTACCTCGAGCCAAGCGTGAAGCCTCTCGATGGAAGCTCAAGTTGAGCAGGCTAGTCGCGTCAAGTCCACTGAGAAACGCCTGCGATGAGATATACGAATCGGCTAGCTTGTTCCACTCAATAATGTCGATACCAGATGGGATATTATCTGGAGTATCAGGTAGAATCTCCAGGTCGATTTGGTGGGAAACAATCCCCCCGAAGAAGCCATCGACACAATCGCTTTCGCCAACTGCCTCTATGTCAGCTTCATCATCTCCGATGGACTCTGGTAGCAGAATAGGCAGTGGAAGGGAGGTATTACGAGCATTTGCTAAGGGATTAGAGATATGTTAGAGCCAAGTTAACTGATCTAACTGATTTGTTCTAATTCACTCACAGTTTCGTAGTTCCTCCAACCGCGGGGCACGCAGCCCGCAACCCTCCAGTGTCTCTAATTGCCCTGTAAGATTTTGCTGATGTTTTTTCACTGGTTTAGACTCCCAGAAGCGACGTATCGCTACATGATAGGGCAATTTTGTCTGTCGCTCGCTGTGTCGGCGATCAGTTGCAGGCGAAACAAGGCCGCATCCACAGCCGCATTGTACAAGCTGGCGAGGCATCTCTAGTAGGATTTTGCGTCAATAACCCCTTCCTATGTCTTAGAAGGACTTGGGTGGGGGGGCGAATCGATTACACGCAAGCCAGAGGCGACGACTCGGCCGTAAGTCCTCTCATCTCCTTATTTTGCTCTGTTCCCACCATCCTCGGCCCCTAAAAGTATATATTAAACTGCCATTCGTCGGTTTATGATCAAATAGCTTCATGTGCGCCATTTATCGCAGGTACTGTTGTGTGTTTTTCAGTATCAATGGCGTCAAACTGACAAAATGCTCTCTAGCGATTGGGTTTCACGCATCGGACAGTGGTTTGTGGGATACTATAAGACAAGGCAGCCCTACAATAACTCCCCATTGCCCCCCCCCCTTCGTCAACTTCATCCTGTTGTTGGCTCGCCATGGCCCCTACTCGTTCTCAACACCAACCAGCCACTCGCCAGGCTCGTACAGCTGCTTCGCAGGCCCCAACTGGTGCCCAAAGGGCACCAACCACAGTGTCCTCGCGAGGTGGAAATGGCCTGCGTGCTCAGCTGAGCGCAAAGGAGACTGAACTCGAAACTCTCCGAGGTAATATTGCTATTCTTTAGTGTTCTGGACATTATTGCTGACTTAGAGCAGCCGAGATTATCGCACTTCAAGAATCAACGATAGCAGCAATAGCTGAAGCACAAGAGAGAGCTGATGAAGCGCAAGCCGAACGTGAAGCCGCTGAACAGCAGCTCGCCCAAGCCAGCAATACCACACCAAACCAACAGTTGCACTGTAAGTGGCTGTTTCATTAGTGTCCCCTCGTCTCCGCCACTAACATACTATATGCTATTAACGCAGCGCAAATGCAGCAATCTAATCGCAAGATCGCTAAACCGAAGGGATCTGCAGGGAAGAATTGGAGCCTCAAGGCTGAAATGAGATTGTCAGATCGTGGGGACGAGTATAGAGCAATTCATGTAAGTCAACACTATCCTTTTTTGCCCTCTAACTAACCGAACCATCCAATCCTAAGCGCACTGTTCTACGTCTAGTTGCGCGTGCCGATCTCGATCCTAAGGTCGCATACAAAAACCAAGACTCGCTATTGATTGGAGCCATATGCCGTGCAGTACGTATATGGTTATATTACTGATGTACACGAACTTAACTTTATCTTTCAGGCACAGGAGAAGCACCCGTATCTCGCGAAGTTTGTCCGGCCGGCTGCTTGGCCGGTGCTCGAGATGATTAAACTCCTCCTGCGTAATCAGCGTGCATATCTAAAGGCGGCTGGTGGCATTCCTTCTGTGTCCGACGTTGATGTGGCTTTGGCAGGTCTGGATTTTGGTAATTTGGCCCTTGGGAATGGTGCCGAAGATGCCGGTCTTGATGATGACGATGAAATGCTTGAGTAGTCAATCTGTGCCCCCAACTAAATAGCTGTATATGAAATGTCTTGTATCAATCGAAATCCGAATATAGTAGATCTATGATAACCATTCTTGCAAAACATATGTCCATATTAAGCAAGTATCAGCGCAGATAACCCACTATCTCCATCATTATCTTATCAGTTTTAGTCATATTCTGACTTATCTTATCTCCTATATGTGGTGTATGTGGTCCGAAATTATCTTTTCTGTCTCAGAGCATCTCCCCCGAAGTCTAGGAGACATACATGCAAAAATTAATGCATATATGCGACCACAATTCAAAGAATTCCACCCTAATACTGAGGTTATATGCAGCCCAATTTCAGTAGCACAGATCATACAGGTGTCAGTGGAAATTGTGCTAGTTACATCATGTGACAACGAACTACAATTCAGGCCATATAACTCTACAATAACAAGTAAAGATCTGTTGTTTCTCAGTGGAAAAGGTACTAGGAGGAGCTACTGAAAACGCTCAAACCGTCACTGGATTTCAGTAGCTTTGGAAGAACTGAAATTCAGTAACTACATGAAATTTCAGGCGAAAATCTCTTGATTTTCAGTTCACAATTCATCGAAATCGACCACAAGATTTCAGTCCTTTCATTGTGCACAGAGTCCGCCGGACCCGGATGCACCTAAGCGCCATACTTGGATTTGTACAGTATCTTCCGCTCAAGAGCAAGCACATAACCGATGACCAGCCTCACGTGCTTGGTGAACTGAAGTCGAAATCATGGCAAAGAAATGAGTTAAACCTGAAGGTCGGACATACTCTTTCCTGTGCGGATGAACTGCCCAAAACACCACACTCGTATGTGTCTAACACAACAATTCCAAGTGTATAAAAGCTCTCTCGGGCGAGGTTAAGCTAAGGCACAGAGGTTAGAGATCTGCCTTCATGGACTTCGAGACAGTTCGACTCACTCAATTGGACTTCTATTGATACTTGCCAGAAGCGACGAGTTGTACCAATCCAAGTAAGTGAAGGCATATTCGTCGCTCAGTCTGTGACATTCCCGATACCAAGTTGTTAGAGTGTATATTAGCCTAAACAAATGATCGAAGAATATGATACAGATATTTTTGGACAATGATTCACGCGTACAGATGGAGTACATCATCGGAAGCATATCTAGCGTATTCCAGGGCGCGAACAAATGAACGAAGCGGATACACGCGCTTTAGTAAAATTTAAGGGTTCCGTCGCCAAATCATTTGTGATATAGTGAAGATACTCTTGAGCGTTAAAGATGACATACTTATTATCCGGTTTGTGAATAAATTGATGATTCTATGCAGCACCTATGGAGCGGCAGCAATGACACGTGACACGGATGACTCAATGTTAGCTAATCTAAGGGTCGCTGGACCATTCGCCCTCACCTTACCACGCCGACCATCCCTCACATACACTTGTGTTGACCCCTCATATCCGACACAGAGCCGATCTAAATGGCACGAAAAAAGACAAGTAATACTGCTAAGTCACCTGCTCATGCCTCCTCAAAAACACCGGAGAAGGAGATTGTGTGGCCGGCAATTAGCGTCAAGGAGGAACTCGAATGCCGTGAGTTGATTCCGGACCAGATCTATGTTATCGATGTAAGAGACCTTGCACATTGTTTATATAGGACTCATACCTTACGTCTTCGACAGGAGTTCTTATCATCCGAGGAGTGCGCCCAGTTCTCCAAGTTCATCAATGGCCTTCCACTGGTCGCAACTCCACCACCTAAGAAAAGTGAAGCAACACGTGTAAATCGTGAGTAAACCAAAAACTAGTACAGTTATTGTGTCTGAAAACATGTTCCACTTTCGTTGTTTTCTGGTCTCCACATGACTACTCCGAATAGATCGAATATCGTTCGAATCAAAATCCTTCGCGTCCACAATCTACGACGCAATTTCTCCTCACCTCCCACCCCTTCCATGCTCGGAGACTCGAGCGAGCGACGCTATCCCCGCTGGCTGCAATTCCAATATCCGGCTGTACAAGTGGGAGGTAATTACGAAGTTTTCCGATTAATATTGACGTTCTTGTGTGACAGGTACGGACCAGGCGAATACTTTGGGCCACATTATGACGACAGCGTACGCGATGTTTCAGCGGGATGGTGGAGCGAATGGACTGTACTTGTGTACGTCACCGGGAAGGAGGATGGAGTGGAGGGTGGAGAGGTAAGATACGCTTCAACCTTGTTCTAAACGGACTGAATGGGCAACGCGCCTTGACCTCGTCCTTCAAAAGGAGCCACAGCGACTAATCAGCGTGTTTCTTTCCAGACCGTCTTCCATAAGCCAGTGGCAGGTTCAAGGAAACAGACAGAGGAGATTGTCCCTCCCCTCGTACGGGGAACTGTTCTGATTCACAGGTGAGACCAAATAATTGTATTATGATCATACTTGCACATACCAACATTTCATGGATATAGGCATGGCCGGGCGTGCATGTTACACGAAGGGCGAGAAGTTAAAGCAGGAACCAAGCTTGTGCTGAGATCTGACATCATGTTTAAACGGTCACGAAGAATCCCATGAGACAATGCCTCCTGCTCCCACGTCGCAACCGATCACGTGCTTTCCCGCTGCGTATTGTCCCGCATCCCCGCATCGTGTATCAATAACATGATTTCATTTAACCAACACAAACCGAGAAAACTACGTAATATTATCTCTGCGTTCTATGAGTGTAATCTCAAACGTATCCCAGTCCACTCGCGACGCCAACTGCTGAGAAACGTCGGTAGCGGTAACACTCCCACGTGCGCCCTTCTCGACAACAAATGGGCTGGTATGCGGAAGCGTGCTAAACTCTCCCTGTAAAGTCGTCACGAAAAGTTTCAAAACGCCGACTTCGAGATCCTGGCCGTTCTCTAGCACAAAAGAGAGAGGGGATTGGCCACCAGCGCCGTATCCGATGGTAAAGGATGAGTGTGCTGGAAGATTCGTTTCTCCCTTTGAGCTTCGAACGCCGCTGACAGTCCATGGCTCTAAAATCATATATCAGATGCATGTAGGGTTACAAGTTAATTTGAATTACTCACCGATAGCTTGGGTGCAAGTATTGAAGTAGAACAGGTACGCATACAAGTTGCGCGGTGAATTGTTACTTATCTTCATGCCGTAATAATCGCCTTTCCTGGGGACAATATCGACCACCCCCGAAGAATTCAGGTTCCTTCCGTCAGCCTTTCGAACTGGCCTAAAATTCTCGTCATAGCCACCCCGCACAACTCGCGTGAACTCGACTACAATATTATTCTTTAGTGGATGTTCGGGGTTGGTACGCTCGAGGTGCCAGGTCCACAGCGCAGCAGATTGCAAAACAATGATTATATCCTTGACTGTGTTTGGGACGGAGTACGGGAGGCGGTTCAGGCCGTTTTTGTTTGAGGGGGTGTGCTTCGTCTCAAAAACGACCCCACCGTTATCGTCGAGGTCAACCAAGAACTGGGCCGCAGCGGGGTCGACTAGCTTGAAGCCAATGTTAAGTTCGTTCGCGGTGAACGCCTTGACCCACTCCGGTCCGTCTTTTTCTTGTAAGCTCTGAACAAATGCGTGCGTGAAATGGACCAATAGATCTTGCCCTGCTCCGCACTTGGTTTGATACCCATACGATAATTCTGGGAGGTTGAAGGATTCGTTTTTATTCTCCCAATCCATTATGGATCTCAAGGGTTCAACCGCCACGACTCGCATTGACCCGAGTCGATGATTATCCACGTCCTCGATATGGTCGCGGAAAATATCGAATATCGACCCGACAGTGACCCCTTGCGCGAAGCCGGCGTTGAGGAAGCACGTATTATCTTTTCGGTCTACTGTGATGAACATGCGAGGAGCTCCTGGAATTTTGGCATTGAAAAAGGCGCGGTTTACGAGTTCGATATTTCCCTCACACTGTGGGTGTTGGCTGAAAACAGGGGTGAGAACTTTAAACCACGTTACCTTGAACGCGAAGCTCACCTTGGCAGCGATGGGAATTTTTGTAAACATCCAGCATAAGTGAGTTTGTCCGCACCAAAAGTGACCAGAAGTTTCAATAAGGCTGTAGTGAAGTCGCCTCTGCCGTGCGTCTCGTAAGCCAACTCATCGGAGGCACAGGCTGCCAGTAGAACATGAGATCGGAGCCCTTGAAAAGCAAAGTCCTTCGATACCACTGGTCCGCGGTCTTTATATGGTATATTGTGGTCGACGTTAAGCGGGATCGGAGGTAAGTCTATTGCATCGACAGCTCGTGCCAGCCGGTACGGGACCTCGGCTTCTTTCTTGATTCGTGTACCACTAGCGGAATGGCAACAGTCGAATATGACGGTCTTTATAGCCGTACGCGGTTAGCGTGTGTCCTAGACTAGGTCCATCCAACTCTTACAATAGTATTTCCCTTCTCGTGAGCTAATTTGTCAAGGAGAGCAGCTATGGTGCGATCGGGGATTGCGAGTACTTCATTACCAGACGCGTCTACGACCTTTGCGTCTTGAGGAACGAGAGCCTGTATGTGCTTGCCGCTCGCTTCCCATCCGGCTGGTGCGTCCAGTTTACTGCCGTGCCCTGCATAGTAGATAACAATGGGGTCGTTTTTCTTAATGCGTTCGTCCTTTTCTAGGGCTTGGATAGCTTCGATGATGTTTGTGCGACTAGCTTGTTCGTCTAGTAAAGTGGTAATCTGTCGCTCTGGGATCGATAAACGGTCTTGAAGATAGCTCTTGAACGCAAGTGCGTCAGGTACTGCTCCTCGCAATCGTGTTACGTGTTGGTAGTTGTTAATACCAATTATCAGAGCAAATAGGGGGCGATTCTTGTCACTTGAAGATGTGAATCGAACAAGTCAGCGATAGTTAACCGGCATGGGGAGCGTACGAACTCGGGAATCCGGAAGACATTGTTTGTATCACCCTCAGGGGATACGCCACTGTGTATTCAGATCAGGGCGTGTTCAATCAGCACAAACATGTAGTACCGACAAAAGATGACTTACAGTCGCTTGAAGAAACTAGAGGTTAGGGTATATTCTTCCCCCATCGGGCGCCCTGGGTTGTGTATGAGAGAGGAGAGGATGATGCTTCAAGGTTATCTGTTAGAACTAGTTAAATAATAAGTGTCTGCTATCATTGATATAAGTCTGTGGAAGATTGATGGGCGGCGCACCGCCTCATCTAGACATTTGTAGCTCTCAACGTGAAAAAGGAGGGCATGAGCCCGAAAAGCAAAACATTGGAACATGGCTAGATCATCAATCAATGTGTGAAAATGACCTCTTGCTTGTCACGTTGATATTTCAAACTTTTGTGAAATACACACAAAACTCACACAAAACTCACACAAAACTCACACAAAACTCACACTTCGATCCAGGCCGCTGCGCGCCAAAACTAATATATAAATGGATTACACTCGTTGTATTTTGGTTCGGAATATTTGAAAGAATGTGCATGTATGTAAAAGACTCCACCCAACCATAACGACGGTTCTTTCCCAGCCCCTCAGATGACATCTCCAACTTCGGACGCGTCGATTACAAAGTTCATGCATGAGTACATTAAATCATATTGAAAGACATAATTCCAAATAATGCCGCATATATACCATTCTTGCGTGTCTACTTTGTTCAGCCGGACGAATTCTATGAGAAAAAGAAGATTTAGACACTAAGAGTAGACAGGAGAGTATGGCACAAAACTAACCAATGATATCCGGAGTACGGGACGTAAGGATTTCCTCCGCTCATGCCATTTTTCTCGTTGCCCCAAGGCATCGGAGCAGCAGGCGGAGGTGGGTCGCCATAACTACTAAAGTGAGTAGGAATAGGCATGGAGAATAACGGTATGGCGGGCATCGGCATCGGAAAAGCGGGCGCGCCGCCGTAAGAAGTCACTGGGGAGTCGTACTGGTAATTGGCCGGGGTCCACGGAGCCTCCGAAGACGCATAGCTTGAGCTTGACTGCGGGTAATAAGGCGAGTCCGGATACGGGCTAGAAATACTATCTCTGCTAGTGGGCACGTGTGGGACGGGGAAAGCAATTGATGAGGAATAGGCCGAGTTAGGCGAGGCGATGTATTGATTCGTGTCAACTGGTGGAGGTTGAGGTGGACTCGCGGGTGTGGTCATCTGGGTTGCTCGAGGACGCGGAGGCAAGGGTGGAGCCTTAAAGGCTGTATTACCGGATGGGTTAACTGTAGGCGAGGATGTGCCGCTGGTTGTAGAAAGACTGGGGGTCCTGTGAGCGCCAGCGAGCAGACTCGTTGGGGTAGAGGACTGAGGCTGCTGCTGTGGCGGACGTGGCGGTAGTGGTGGCGCTCCCGGACTTTCGAACCTTTTAGTGGCCGGAGAGAAGGTAGGTGGCGGAGGATACGTCGGAGGTGGAGGGTATGAAGGAGGTGACGGAGGATATGCAGGGGGCGGTGCAGCAGAATAAGGTGCCGTCGTCGGTTTCTCAGTAGCCGATTTGGGAGGCAATGCTTGCGTTGGTCTAGGAGGCAAAGGAGGGCTGCGGGGTCCGGAGACGGCGACCGCACTTGCGGAGACATTGACCGTATTTGGACCAGCACTGTTCGGAGTAGTTGCGGCGGCTGGCTCTCGAGTCAATGGAGGCGAACGCTTTCTGGGTGGAGGGGGAGGAGGGGCCCGAGGTCCTCGAAGAGAAATAGCTGGTTTTCGACTGAGCGGTGGAGGCGGAGGAGCAAGTTTGATGTGCTGTCCAGGCGCTGGAGCGAGTTTCACATCGATAACCTGAGAAGGAGAGGTAGGAATAGGTTCAAGCGGGCGCGGACTTGCGGGTGGTTTCATGTGGACGATGTTAAATGGGTCGTTTGTTCCCTGATCAACGGGTGATTCGCAAGTTACGTGCAAATCTGCTTGGGGGCTACCGTCCTTAGCGCAGGGGACACCTCCGAGCCCAGGGCTAGGAACAGGCGTAGGCCCTCTGGTAAGCCAAGATAACGGCGTCTTTTTAGGCGCTGCGTCATAAACCTGCTCAACAGAAGTTGTAGGCTCGTTCCAGGTTACGTTTAGTGGGGACTCCTAGATTAAGGTGGTTAAGAACTGAAATCGATGGTATATGAGTTGTTTGGCATACCTCGTATCCGTTCCTAGTGCTAGGATTCGGAGAAACAGCCTCGGGTAAAGGCGTTTGCGGGAAGTGCACAAGACGGTGCGACCTGGTGTTAGCCTGACTCGCTGTCTGATTCGTCTCTGATTCGGATTTAATCTCGTCTGAAACTGCTGGCTGGTTATCAAGCTCCAATCAGCTTAATGGACCCCCACATAAAGGTAATTGCTTACCCCTGGTGGTGGCGGATTCTCCGGACGTCCTCTCAAAGAAAGACCGCGCTGTATCGCGCCCGTAAGACGGCGACGAAGCGACACCAGTTCGCCCCAATACTTCAACAACTTGGAATGAGGCGGCAACTTGAGCGTCTCCAGAGTTTCGTGCGCTACTAGCCAAATATTTCGCCTCAACTTGATCCTAGGCTCCCACTTATCTGGGATCCGCTTCCACAAGGGCGAGCTGTGGTATGCGTCGTCTGGTTCGAGGTTGAAAGCTTGTGTCCGTGTTTCGACACGATCAACTTTGATAGTTGGGGATATGTGTTCCTGGTGCCGAGGTAAGAGCCCGTATTAGCTTGTGCTGGGTCAGAATGAGCTATACTTACAACAACCCAGTTATGGGTTACGTCCGGAAGTGTACAGTGAGGCCTGGTGCCGCCGCCACCTCCCACATCCGAATGCGCCCCGGAAAAGCCAACCTACGGATCGCCAGCTTGAATTAGCCAGGAAACAGGCAGCAAGCTTGTTATCACTGACCTGAATGCACCTAGGGTCATCAGATATATGGTTGAATAAAGTCACATCAAACAGCCTGCGGTTCTCGTGATATGCGACTATATGCAGGGCCTTTTCGACATTGGCAGGGAGTCTGCACGGGTGGAAGATAACGAAGATTAATAACTTGATCAATCCGACTCAAAGGTCGACGCACTCATCATCTCGGAGACCTAAGATGTTAGCTTGCTCCTTGCCTGTTTTTGTGGACCGAACAGCAGCTACAGTATTATATTCAGTCGATACCTCGTGTAAGACTCTCAGCATTACTCACCGACAGTATCCCAAACGACCAAAAGTCTAATCAATCGACTTTTAACGCCAATACACGAACACGGTTCGATAAGAACTCACTTGATCGGAATCATAGTCGTCCGGGTGGGGAGTGCGCTTCTACTTCCCGGTAATTTATGTTCTAGACGGGTCCAATATTCCATGAACTCTTTCGCCTCATGTATCAAACCCAATTCGTTCTGCCATTATTGAATTTGTTAGCCGGACCTAGTAAAAATATAAAAATATACGCACGATCAATGATGCCACTTTTCTGGCGATGAAGGCTCCCCGAGAGTATCCAAACAAACTACGGAATCGGTCAGGCGAGAACGTTCCGATTGTCGAGACATGGAGCCAACGCATACCAGATGTTGTCTCCGGGTTCGTAATTGTCAACAATCCATTTATAAGCCGCTAGTACTTGCTTCACTATAAAGCATAGACCGTTTCAGCTATCACCTGTGAGACCGATCGCTCAAGCGCCCTGCTTACCAACTGTCGAACCGAGTAAGCGCGCCAGCAACCCCCGAGTTTGCTTGTTACTGCCGACACCGGGGACGTATTTGACGAGATGCCTGCCCTCCTTGTCGATCATGTTGTCTAAACGAGAACGAGAATAAGTAAAAAGCTTGATAGATTGTTGTTCACTTACACAAACGCCAGATGTTCGTCCGGAGTGCTGGAATGAAGACTAAATATTAGAATGAAGAATGGAACGAGGTTTCACTGACGAAGTTCTTGTTTAGATCCATCCTTCCCAGTCCCATCGCAAAGTACAATCAAGTTTCGAGGCGGCAATGCCATGTTCAGATAACTAGGTAGCTTGCTCGTGAGAGAACGTGGTTGGGATTGGCCAGCGAGAAACACTAGTACAGTATCGCCGTAGTGGAGGGAAGCACAATGGCAGAGCTAGAATGCGGGGCAAAAAAGTATTTATACACCGATTACGCCCGCAACTGGGCGCAATGCCAGAGGGATATCAGGGAAAGAGACGCAAGGACACGATGCGTGCTAAAATCATTGCAAGGAGAGGTTCCTGATCCAGGCGTCTAAGCGCGGATAGGGGTTACAAAATTTCGTTACCATAAAAGGGCATGGGAAGATGAATGCTTCGTTTCAAGCCCTTGCACAGATCAGACGAGCGTCGGCCCTAGACCGATCCATGCTAGTAAAACCGAAAAGCTTTGAAAGTTCGAGGCAAAATCGGCTCAGATCCTCGAGGTTTCGCTATCAGGATGGAAATACCCAAAGGGTTATCACTCGTATCGAGTAAAACCGTACACGCCTCGAGCACGCACCTACTTATCAGCGCCAATACTAACTTTATGGCATACTTCCAGTGATGCCTCCCGGAGAACACACTGCAATAGCGGAGATCTTTGGCATACTCCTATAGTATCGGGCGGCTCGGTGCTGTGTCGTCGAGAGTTGAGCCGGGGGCCTACAGGACTTAACCTACGGGATTAGCCATCAAGTTAATCGAATTTCGGATGAGTTTCAATAAAAGCCTGAAACCGACGAACGTGTGAAAAGGTGTATTCTGCATTTGGGAGAGTGAGAGGCTGTAAAAAGGCGCCCGAGCCTCGAGGTCACTGTCGCTCATATCAATCCTGTGCGGGCTGGGTTTGAATGGGATTAGAGACTCTGCCCTCAGTCGAATTAGGATGCTCGAAGAATTTATCAATCAGGCGTGACGGACCGTGGGGTTAGGCAAAGAAGCGGAACGTGTTTTGCGCGGTTGCCTCTTAGCGCTTGGTATCCGCGGATACCGTCAAGCCACGTGACTTGGGGGGTGCGGTGCGTCCCCTCGATGGACAATTCCCCGCCCACAAGGACTTCTATGCCAATTTTGGCTGTGATATGAACCGCGCAATTGCACATCCCTCTGCTTACTTCTTTCATGCCGCTCGCGATTTGTCAAAGGAGCAGATGACTTCGTTGGGGATCTAGAGGGACTTTGGCTGTAGCCCGAACTATTCAACAAGCGACCGGCTGAAAGCGGAGATTACGCGAGAGCCCACTGACAATGTGCGCCCTGGGTTTCGTAGCAAAGGGGAGATGATGGTACTTTGAAGCTATCTGTCGGAGCTGGTTAAATAGGAATTGTCTGTTAACACAGTGAAAGGTTTCTTACTAGGAAAACACTCGTGTGTGAAAGTTCCGACCCGCACTTCAGGCACTATAGTACCTGATGTTTCATCACATGGTATGTGAACACTACAAGACACAGCGGAAATTTCAGTGCACAAGTATTGGTAAATCTACGTATTTGGTTACGGAGAATGTCCGTTTTCGGCGACCGAGGGTCAGTAGAATGGTGCATATAGTTAAGGAACCTGGGCAGGAAATTTGACGAACCTCGTAGCCAAACATTTGCAGTCTAGCCTAATGGGTTGATTCCCATGGAACCAAATATTCATGTACATATACAAGGGTTTATCCAACACTCACAGTGAAAAGGTTCGCGTGTAAAATTTACGTGGTTCAGCCAGGTAAGAACTGATGGGTAAGGCATGTAAATTACCTGTAAGGATACATGCGCGAGGCAGGTATTAAAATGCCACTAATTACGTTACTTGCCCATGTACTCTACGGAAAACGAATGTCCCGAAATTTGGGACGAAATCCCCAAATTTCAAGACACGTAGTGAATTTTAAGTCAAATCTCCCCAAAAGGGGAACCCCAAAAAGTGGGATGCAGTTTTGGGATTCCCCTTTTGGGATGATTCGGCCCAAAATTCGAGATTCGCTATACGTGCAAGACAGGCTCTTTTGCACAGAAAACAAGACTTGGTTAGGAATATACTGTCTTTTCAGCTACCCGAAAATCTTAGGTTTTGACCTGAATTTCAGGATATCCGCGTCGCACAGAGAGGGTCCGTAATTTATGAGCAGTGAGATGAGGCGCAGTCTGGCGTAGCGACTGGGATGCAACTCATATGAGTGGGGTGGATCCCTGAGTTAGTAAGCAGTTCAATGTGGATATTCCTC
>JANWGL010002939.1:3019-13674 GCA_025200755.1 Ceratobasidium sp. C01 | reverse complement strand
TTTCAGATCGAGAGAGAGCAGTGAACCAAAATAACTCCAAGGCTAAAGCCGCGCTCGAAAATGTGTTTGTGAACATCAAGGAATCGATCCACGCACTCGTCATGCATTGTTCGGGCGTCCAAGGCGAGAAAACTCGGGTTCTTGGTCTCTGCGAGCCCTCGAATGGAGGGATCTATGCTATTCTTCTCGTTGGTAGCCTCCGTCTCGACCTTGCCTCCTCGACGGTCGTACTAGACACAGCGATCGTACCCCTGTCGGAGAGCAGAATGCCTGCCATGATTTCGGCGATCGAGGTACTTCAAAACGACACCCCAGTTGTACAGATCATTACGGCAGGCCACGAGGCGACTGCGTGGAAGAAGCTTCTTCCTGCTTTCGTCGAGCGATGTAGAACCTGGAAGCACACACCTAACTGCGAATACAAGTCTCACGACAAGATTCCTTTATCAGTCGAGCTCGATCAAAATCCAATCTGTACCTGCGGCGAAGGTCTTGGTTTTTCATCGACCGAATGGAATGTACCGTCCTGGAAGGGACTGCTACGATTTGCTACCCGAGCTACCATATCACCCCTCTTCTCCGTCTCCTATATTGAGACAGTTGCAGGCGTGGCCCGGGAGCTTCGTTCGTCTGCTGGGCTGTTGAGCAAACCTCCCGCTGCTAGCAAGAAGCTACCCGAGACTTGCTGGTCGTGCGGAGGCCCTGGGAAACCGGCACTTTCTGCGTGCAGTAAATGCAAGAAAGCGCGATATTGCTCCACTGCATGTCAACACCGTGATTGGAAATCTCACAAGGCTTCGTGCAGGGCCGCGTGAAAGTGCTTCTGAAATGTAAATAAACTGGAATGGTTCAATGTATCCACCAAGTAACCTGGAATTTGATTGTTTGCTTTCATAGATCATGAATATATGTGCATATATTGCTCCCGTTTTTCAAGCGGTTTGAAGGGTAGTCATATATTGCGGGGGAGAAAGGTAATAATACAGGCCGAGTAGAGAAGGGTTATTAGCCGGAGGACGTAGATTCGAGGCGAGGTGATAGGAGAGCTAGAAGATTATGAAAGTTAGATAAAAGCGGACGGAGCGTCGCGCGAGGGAGGAAACTCAAGCAAAACTTGAAGTAAATTGAAATATAAAGCGGGAAGCAACCCAAAGTTCAAATTGAAGATAATGTTATAAAATAGGTAACGATACGTGGTTGACCACACAAAGAACACAGGGGAATCAAAAACCGGGATAACACTTCTGTCTGGGGCAGTTCTCGCTAGTCGGTTGGGGAGTGCACCGAAAGTCGCCTTTAAAGGCGCTCTTACCTACCCGACTCCTCCTAGAGACCAAGCCGTAACCCTACATCCCATAAAGACATTCATCGGTATCATATAACCCGTCGCCATCAGCGCCAAAAGCACGATATTTTTTATAGTACACGGACGATTTCGGTTTCGTGATACCGTGTCTATTCAGATATTCGGTTAGTCAGGTACGGCAAAAGAGACGTAAAGACTCACACGTTGGGTAAATGCCCGAGAATCTGGGAGTGGGAGCCGTTCAACGGTGGTAAATCTTCAAAATTTCGGCACAACTTGCACACCGTATTGAGATCCGAGTCTAAGTCGTCCCAGAGTTGATCCCTGGTCCCAAGCCTAACCAACGGTTTGGTCGTATCTCGTTCCGAAGAGTGAACGTCGTTGAACAAGACATTCGTTTCCCGCGCAACCAGGAGCCGATCTTGAATCTTCCCCCAAGTCCTTTTTGCGTCCACATAGTGTCGTATCTATCGAATAATCTGTTAGTGGGCCAAATGGTGATTAAAGAAGTACGCACAATAACTTCCCAACAGTGATGCTCAAGGTTAACACATCTCCCACATTGAAAGTACAAATCCGTAACTTGAAGCTCAAGAGTGCACGCGTCAGGTTTACCAAGTTCTTTGAGAAACGCTCGAGCAAACGCCTGTCCTTCGACGTGGCCCCTGAATCCCGTTAATTCCAGAGGACATTCCCGGCCCAAAGCTTGGCAAGAAAAGCTCCGGAAAGAAATGGCAGAGTCATAGGTCATAGGTGCAGGATGGGCGTCTTCCATTGGCTCGAATAGACTGTGAGCACGAGGTAGGAGCTTTAGGTCGTCTGAGACGTCGGTGTATGAATCGGGGGAGGTTTGCCCGACTGGCAAAAGAGGTGGGGCGCTGCCCTGAGTAGGCCCTCGTCCAACCGGCTTTGTCGCAAAATTCCAGCCATGTGTGCTTCCACTTGGGTCGTCCATGTCGTACTGTAGGCCATAATCTCCCCGTAGTGTATCCCCAATAACGTCTCGAACTCTGTTGCGGTTATATCCACCTCTATCAGATTTCTGACGACCGGGAACTCTAGGATATCGACGAGATGTGGAAATAGGCGATAGTAGGTAACGCGCGTAGTAGGCGCCTCAAAACGAGACGAAGAGCGATAGCACGGATTTGAGATTTGTGTGTCGATGAGAGGAGAACATGCGGCTTTAAGGGACCGGGTCCCCTCGGTTGCTCAATCAAACAGTTCCACTCTCGCTCGGTTTCAATGCTAGGATGGAAATATTTTTTATCACATCCTAGCTTAACTAGGCGCGCTTTGATCCTGAAGGATCGTGAGCACGAAATATTTATTAAATAGAAATTCACCCAACTGCGAGCGTCGTTCGGCTTTCAGAGCGTTATTCTCGAATCTACGTTCGTTATCGAGATATGTTTGAATCCGATTTGCTCGCCGATTATTGTTTTTAGTTTATATCTTGCAATCTCCGAATCATGATGAACTCACCGAGCGAAGTTCAGACAACTCAGCACCCCGCTTCCGTTTCTATTCACTTATCACAGATTGGTTCTGTGATTTCTTCAGGACTTCTAGCTCGGCAGTGACTGAGTCTACCTCGACTCTTAATACCCAAAAATCTAACTCCGAATCAGACCTAACGGCCTCTATCAATCAAGCTCATAGTTGGCCCTAGGGAAACGCTGGGAGTAAGAACAAAACTTACGGAATGAGGGTTTAACCACTACTCCGATCTCCAAAGGCAGTGTGCGTCGCGTCACAGTTCTAATAGTTATCTCGTGTTAGATTTTTATTTTAGTGGGACCTCCTAAATAACTAATACTACTGCACGGTCCACACAAACGGACACAAAGGACCGCATCCATTTCGTCGGTGATTGGGAGCCCACAGGTCTACCGGTGCCGAGAAGGTCGACCGAACCAAGATCCGGATGCAAAAAACAAATGAAACGTACCGAACATATCTGAAAATACAAGAGGCTGATATAATATGGTTGACAGATATCAGGAGGACAGAGCGGAAAGCGCGGAGCGTTCCACATCGCACCAGGCCAGATGCGAATCGCAGACCGACACATCAATATGTTTCGAAAGAAGCTGTCTGACCTCGTGAGTGTTAATATGTCAACCGGCATCAGGTACAACGCGACCTAAGGCTAATGAGCAAGCATCGCCAATCAAAATTGCAATTCTTACCTAGGTAAACATATCATTAGGCATAAGCATCAGTTTCGCAAGGCTGCCCTGATCGCCCCGAATTCCCACTCTCGGCTCAAGGTTTTGGTGTACTTATTGGTTGTTCCTTTGGCGCTTGAAGTCTAGATGATGTATCGCAACCCCCAGCCTCCTCTGCAGTTTCTGATCGAGATTCGAGACCGTCGGCAACATGAGTCACACAAGCTTATAGGCACTGACCAAGATTCGAGATATTCAGGTTCCCAGCGTCCGCAGTGGCTAGGCGAGCAAATAAACGAAGCAGTTCACATACATGATACAATGAAATAAACTACCTTGTGTCATTTGACCCTTGAGTAAATCGTGGATATAGCGATGAAGTGTGGCGCAAGCGGAGAAACTAAGCATGGTCAACAAACGTACCCGGGTATTGTGAAAAAAGTAGAGAACTCACCTCTGTATGCTCCGAGGCGTCTATATCACCCAGAAATGTTTAGGGGTAAAGAGTGAGGAACAAGGTCGTGGTCGGGGGGAGTGGCGATCGCTCCCGCTTTGGCCATGTTATGAGGGATTGAACGCGAACAGCACGTGATTACCAGAACATTCCCAGATTCAATGTGTAATCATGCCACCCGCTCGTCGTGACTGCGGGAATGCGGGAGGCGGAACCTATGGTGACGTGGTGGAGGTAGCGTTAAACAGGAGGGAAAACATACGTTTTTGAGGGCCCAGGGCCATAGGCAAGGGCATTATTCCTATCCTAGTTGCTTTTTGTACTCTCTTTCGCGAGTCGTGCCGTTTGATTGACTTCAATCACCAAGACGAGCCATGGCCTGATCTCGCACTAGCCTGATCGTTCAAAATGTCAGTTCACCAATCACAGGAAGCCTTGGTCAGCCCACCGCGATCAGCCAGATCCTTAGGCCGCACTACCAAACGATTTCCCTCGTTCCCGATTTCAATGTTGGCATAGAAGTCTTTTTCACCTCATCCAAGCTCGGCTAGGAGTTCCTTGATCCTAAAACTAAACTTTTGTGAGCATAGGATTCTTATTGAACAGAAATACACCCAACCGTGAACGTCGTTCGGCTTTCAAGGCATTCTTTTCTTATGTCTATTTTCGTTATCGAGAAATGTTTGGATCCCTATTCACTAATCATTGTTTTTATTTAATATCTGGTAGTCTTCAAATCATAATAATCTCACCGAGTGAAGCGTGTTGGGGGAGCACATTTTCAAAACTTCGTATCGCGGGGACAAAAGCACACCAAAATGTGCGCAGAAATTCGGGCATCTCGAATATACATTCTACAGAATCCATTGCTCCACATAGCTACTATACTGCTCGTTTTTCTCTCCAAGTTCGTTCCTGGCTCCTGCCACCCGGAAGCGACCAAAAAGCCTACCTGGCAAGAACTTTTGAAAACAGCAGTAAGTTCATAGTTAGCTCTAGAGAAAAGCTCTGAGCGGTACTAAAACTTATGGAATAAGGGTTTAACCACTGCTCTGATCTTCAAAGGCAATGTGCGTCCCATCACGGTGCTAACAGTTGATTCAGGTGAGATATTGTATTTGTAGTGAGATCTTCTATATTTCTGATATTTATACTTGCTATTTAGCGTCACAATTCCGAAATGCCAGTAATGTTGCTGGAGCGTGGTACAAGATCTGAGCACTTACCGAGATTTGGGACGTTCCAGGTCTCACTGTTCGGAGTAGCTAGATAAGCATTGAGACAAGTACTTAGATGGAGCAGTACGCATATATAGCCCAATCAACCACCTACATTTTATTGCTTGGTCATTGAGTGAGCTATGAATGTCGTGACGAAATGTGTAAGCAAAGAAATCATGCTTGTTCAACGAACGTGCCGAGGCGGTGCAAGAAAAGGGTAGAGCTCACTTTGGTATAGTATGGTGCATTATGGTAGTTTATTGATATCCTCCAAAAGGGGCTCAGGGATGGAAGCTCAGAAGGGAGGTGGTGGTTGGAGTTAGTGGCGGTTGCCCTGATTTGGCCCTGTTGTGCCATGCTCTGCATGATTACTCGCTAATCTCAAACATGCCCAAATATATGCGTAAACATGCCACTCGCTCGTCGCGGCCAAAATGATGCAGGGAGAGCTTCGCGAGTTCTCGAGATCAAAGACTCTTGTGGTGACCTCACGGAAACGTTTGGGATGAAGCTTCACCTTTTGAGGCTAAACTTGCCGATAGACGATACGTCTGCCTGCTTCGCTATAGACCCGTCGTGGAGTTCGAATCTCGACAAGAACTGCCGCCAGCCGTGGCAGCGGCTCCGGTCTACGTTAGGCTGGAGTGCACCCTCACCGCTATGTGCGGCCAAAATTACGTAAAGTATCTCCGCGCGCATCTGAACACCCGGTCCACTCCGGGGCGAGTATCCCTCCTGAAAGGTGAGACAGTCTCTGCTGCGCAAACTTCACCGTGTTCGATGTAGCCCTCAATCACGCCTCATCAACATATCATCCACTTCCCGTACCCTATTTTTGGCACTTGAAATAAACTTCGATCGAGGTGAGTCAATTTAGGGCTAGTAACCTTTTACAACTGCGGGGGTGCGTATATTGGTCGTGGTTTCAGTCTCCAAACCGCTAGACTCTGGAGTCTACTTCACTGAGAACTTTCTTTTTCTGCGACAGATAGCATATAACCCATGGAATGTCCATTCCATCCATCTCGGGCGCATGCCAGTACTCGATCTATAATACCCGAAGAAGCTGGATTGGCTCAGCTCGTATTGCGGTTTGGGGCTTTCAGACCGCGAGAGGATTGTGCACGAGGGTAACTCTGAAGCCAAATCTGCTGCCGAAAATGTGCTTATGAGTATCAAGGAATCTATCCGTACACTCGCAATGCATTGTTTGGCCTCCAGGGAGAGAAAACTTGGGTTCTTGGTCTATAAGAGTCATCAAATAGAGGGATCTATGGCATGATTCTCGTTGGAAGGGTCCACCTTGGCCTTGCCTCCTCGACGGCCGTACTAAATACGACGATCGTAACAGTATCGCAGAACAGGATGTCTATCATTGGCTTCGGCGATCGAGAGGCTTCAAAACGACGCCTCGGTTGTATAGATCGGAACACAGGACACGAGGCGGTTGCATGGATGAAGCTTCTTCCTGCATACGTGGAGCGGAGCAGAACCTGGAGACATACGTCCAACTACGGATACAAGTCCCAAGACAACGTCCCTCCACCCTTTGAATGAAACAGATAACGATATGCCGATAATCACCAAAAGACGTAGGGTTAAGTTGTGGTTGGGAGAATGGTACTGGGTGATCTGCACTACTTGCCCTCGTCACCAACTGCTTTAGTTGCGATATTCAGCTATATAAGCTGATCTGCGAACTTATTATGCCGCCGAGTCCCATATTAAGGTCTCATTCATTGGCTGATTACTTAAACATGTCAAGATACGGTCATATCCTAATAGGAACTATCGCAGCGGTTACACCAGCTGATGGTGGAGCTCGACAATCTCACAAGCAGGTGGGGCTACCTGACTCCAATCAACTTGAGCTAAAGGAGAGTTCCTGCGCCTTAGTTTCCCCTAGACTAGAACACTTGTATCTCGCCGCTCTTGTTTCATGAGACGCATATAATTACGGACATCCGAAGGACTTGGGCCATTCACTTGCAACCTGTTTGGGTAGATTGTTCTACCGTAGCTTCCGAGTAGACAGCTTATTTCAAGCATGGTGTGTATTCTGCATCCGGGTCCGGCCGATCAAAAACGTGCCCTCATATATAGCCACCCCGAGCCACTCAACCTGCAATCACGCCCCCCCCCCTCGTATTCCTCCAACAAGAAAGTCCGAGAATCGACTTTAAATCGAACGCGCTCCCGTGTAAAGTGCTACACATTGAAATTGCCATTTATCATTTCCCTCCGCAGGTGAGTTATTATTTTGCCACCCGACGCACGCTGTCGTTAACTAGTTCGTGCTGGCAAATTTTATAATATTCACACAAAAATCAATACTCCTATATGATCGCTTTAGTTCTCCTAGTTGATACAACTTGCAGTTGACTAGCTTTCTTGTTTGAAACCCCTGCTTGGCGCAGGCCAGCTACTAGGTAGGTTCCTCATGGATCAACGTGTGATTTAGGCTAAATGTACCCGTTATTCCTCCAAGAATGTCCCATCCTCTTCTCTGGTTATCCAAAACCTTTTTCTATCCGGTCGGAAATACTGCCGCTACATGCCTCACCCAAGATCTTTCTCCCGAACAATCAGCCGACATCCTACTTTTGGGTTGTGGAGATCCTCGCAATATTTTGTTCACCCTCTACGCGGATGTTGTCGCCACGTCAAGTAAGTGTGCATCAACAGGACGTGATTTATGGTCGAGGGCTGATCTTCATAAAACGCCAGGTCCTCGCAACATGGATATCACTTGCTGCGATATCGAACCGGCTATTCTAGGTGAGTAAAGCGCAGGCCGTTAAGTCTCTCAAATAACGTTGCAGCGTAATTTAGCCAGGAATATTCTACTATTCTCCCTGCTCGAGGATGACGAGCATATCGATCGGATCTGGGACATCTTCTATCACTTCAAGTTCGATGATCGCGCCCAAAAGATACTCACACAACAGAGTCAGCGACTTTGCGAAAACGCGGCCACTATCAAAACCTGGCGCGAGTCCACTTACGGATCCTTCCTGAAGCTCGTCGACACTCGTACACTTGCTGAGCTCCGTCGTTATTGGAAGAACTATGCCGAGTTTTCGCGACTTCCCGCCAATAGACTGAAGCAGATTCAGCAACAACAATCTCAGCTCACCAAATCTTTGAAAGCGAAATCCGAGGTCACCATTTCCCCAAGTCGTTCGGCTGGAATGTTATGGCAAGAAGCGCTGGTACCTGTCGACAAGTTATTCCAAAAATATTGGGAAACCGGAACCACATTTACGCTTGAAAGCGACGTTAAAAAGGCAAAGAACCTCAACCCCACATTTGTTTACTCATTGGCTGGAGAGAAGTTCGATCCACATTATGGCACATTCCCCCAAGGGTTTCACCTCACCCCGGCCTTCGCTCCAATTGCCTCAGACCCCGCCGGTCCCGTTCCAAACACCGGATCATCCGCCATCAACATCTCAAAACAACAATTCAAGGCGTGGTGCGAGGCGTTCAAGTCATACAGGGCTGCTGACGCCATCAAAATTCGTTTCTTTGCTGGCGATGCGCTTGGATTTTGTCGAGCTTTGAATCTGTTTTCGACGACCGGGCGAGCCGAGACTGGTGTCTTCGTTTCTGACTGGCGAGCGCCGCAGATCAATCTTGATGAGCTCAGCTCTAACATCCCCCCCGCACCTATTTCATACGACGTAATCGACACTTCGAATCTAACAGACCATCTTGGCTTGATAAACATCCTGCTTGCTACTCAGCCTCTCCTGAAAGCGTCACCTGCCTCTCAGGCGGTGTTATACACTGAAACACTCTTGCCCTCTGGCGAGGATGCAACTCGGTCGTACCTCGAGCGCATATGCACCGACGTTCCAACAATCGCTTTACTACTAGGCCTAGCGCCTCGTCCTTATGTTTCAAACTTCACAACTCACTCAAATGTCCATGAACTCTTGTGGCCGGAGCGTAGGCCACAGTACCACGAGCGGGTCCCCTGGGTAGACCCTGTTCGGGGAGACCGTCACGCCAAACCAGGCCCCGTCCTTGTCACATTCGACGCCGTGGAGCTCGCACGTGTCCTGTTTAGCATCTACGGGGGAATATTTTTGCAGGAGAAAATGATGGCGAACCTCCTTGCTATCCCTTCAATAACTGGACTTCAGACGATGAACAAAGTGAATTATCATCGAGGGACTATAGCCGCGCTCTTCCAGGTTGTTAAAAACCGCGTCCTCGTCAGCGGTGGTAACTGGGATGTCGTAATGGAGGCGTTCTTAGAGCAGGTTGAAACCGATAGGGTACGATCTATTGGGATGAATTACTATCAAGACCTTATTCTTCAGTTTCACCTGTTGGGCGTATATACCACCATTACACTTGAACCTGGTTGGCGCGCTCGTTTCGGTATGAAGCCTACGTCTCAGATCTTCGAGGGATGGCCCATCGTTCCACTAGCACTATGCGTCGTCTTGTCTGTCCCGCGGAAAAACCTAGAGGTGTTCTTGAAGAATCGAGACACCACTGGCAGCCCCACCCTTCAATGTGAGCTCACAGCTCCTCCCACTCATCTGAATCTCTACTCTGCGCTACAATCTGTCTGGGGGAAAGCCGCTACCCATTCGAGCTCTGACGACCTGGTTATTGAGGAGGATCCTGCCGGTATCAATGGGACCTCTGACTTAATAATTTTCTTCTGGGCAACTTCGCGGATTCTTGAGATCAAAGATACTTCTGTCGCTTTGGCCGTAAAGGCCACTCCTGCAACTATACTGAGCCTGACGGGAAAGCTTGGGAGGCAACTTTACCTGTTCAAGGCTAAACTTACCGATAAAAAATTCGTCCGCCTGCTTCGCTACAGACCCGCTTTGGCGTCCGAGTCTCGACAACCACTTTTGACGACCGTGGCGGTGACCCCAGTCTACGTTCAGCCAGAGTGCGTCATCACCTCAATTTGCAGTCAGAATCATGTTGGGCATCTCCGTGCGCATGTGAAATTTCGGTCCACACTAGAAGCGGAGTCGCTACTTAAAGGCGAGACGGTCTCAGTTGTCCAGGCTTCACCATGTTCGATGAAGCTTTCAATCGGGCGCCATCAACGTACCATCACCTTTCCGTACCCCATCTTGGGTGCTCAAAATAATCTACGGATCGCGAGGAAGTCCCAATTTGTCGAGGTGAGCATAGTCGAAGGTTTATATATTCTGTACCACAGCTAAAACATATATGCAGGTCGTGGTTCCAGTATCCAAACCGCTTGATTCCGGGGGCTATTTCACCGAGAGTTTCCCTATCCTGCGGCAGATAGCTTATAGTCCCTGGAATGTCCACCACATCCATCTCGAGCGCATGCCAATGTTAGATTTAAAGGACCCTAAGAAACTGGAATGGCTCAACTCGCATGCTGCCTTACAGCTTTCGGATCGAGAGAGAGCAATGCACAACAACAAATCCGAAGCCAAAGCTGCTCTCGAAAACGTGTTTGTGAACATCAAGGAATCAATCCACGCACTCGTCATGCA
>JANWGL010002938.1:0-13616 GCA_025200755.1 Ceratobasidium sp. C01 | reverse complement strand
GAGAAGCTCTCGCGTCTGTTTGCCGACTTGCGCCGAGAGTCGCTCGCGACGGGTTCCTTCCCAGTTACCGTTCGTCTCCTAGAGAGCATGATTCGCATGGCCGAGGCGAGTGCGAAGATGCATCTGCGCGAATATGTCCGTGCCGATGATATCGACAGGGCTGTGGCTGTTGCCGTGGGGAGCTTCATTAGTGCCCAAAAGACAAGTATTAAGAGGTCGCTAGAGCGAGTGAGTAATACTTCGGCAGTCGTGATGCCAAGCTTATCATATGCATGTGTTCTTTTTTCGTAGGGATTCCGAAAGTACCTGACCAACGCGCGAGACCATCAAGAACTATTAGCCTTCTTGCTTGGTCAACTGGTAAAAGATAAAGTCAGGATTCTTCAGCTCCAACATGGTGCACCTCCGAACGAGGCGGAGGTGTCTCTTGCAGAACTCGAAGCTAGGGTATGTATCCAAGCTCCCCGAGTTCCGAAGTTTGCTAACCTTTTGTTTTGTAGGCCAAGGAGCACGATATATTTGATGTCGCACCGTTCCTACGCTCGCGACTATTCTCCGCAAACGGCTATAAACACGCCAATGGAAATATTGTCAAGACGTTCAGTATTTCAAATGATCTGTAGGCTTTTGAACTATCGGTCCGATGTACGAAGGCAAAGTGAAGAGTGATTTTGGTTTGACTGGTTATCTGTTTGTACTTTACAATAGTGAAGATGTTTCGACGTGTTAGGATAAAGGCAGTGAGATTGCAAGGAGCGGTGTGCAAAACAAACCCGAGCTCTGAACGTTGGCCTGACAATCATATTTCCGCCAGTCCCACGCCTTCGAAGTGGTCGTCACTCATCCTTCTCTATAGAGTCGAAGAACACGACGAGACACATTAGATAAAAAATTATTGAAAGAAAGCTAGTTCCAGCCCCCAGGCAAGATGCCAACGAACTCTCAGTCTCCTATTCTTAAGCAAGAATTAATGTACCAAAAAATCAGAGGCATACGTGGATCGAACACGTGGCCTACCGATTGTAGCATATTGTAGTAATAAGTTGCAATCGATCGCTCAACCACTGAGCTTATGCCTCTTGATTTAGAGCGCTGAAAGGCACCAGTATTACCGAGGCGTTGTTACCATCAGACTTGATGAATAACGTAACGGTAACCCTACCAACCAGATTGGCTTCTTCATATACGCGCAACCTAAATTAACCACTGACTGGACAAAAATGTCTGAAAATTCTCGGCAAGGTACCGAAAACGAAATCCCCGGCGCATGTGCCTCTGCCGGCCGTAGCCATGCAGGCATGTGCTTTGTTGACCAAGCACTGGCTGATCATGGATTCATAAACCCACGAGGGGCTGCCCAGCTCGTATTCTCATCTGCATCTTCCCCCTCTGGGCAACCTTGTGAGTTATATCTGCAGTGCCAAGCAAATCAATTCTAACAGTCATTTAATAGCATTCTTTGCGGCTTACCGCTTTTTCATTCTTTTCAGTCGACTTGCTGTGCAGTCGCCCACATTCTCTTTTCTTTGCTCGCAACTGGATTGCTATCTTTTGACGACCAGGCGTCGCTCAACAAACTTTGAACTTTCTTTGAACCCGCCACTCACGCATTATGCGCTCCTCGGTCCTTTCTTATCTCGTGCTCTCGCTGGCCGGTGTGTCAGTTTCCGCCACTCGCTCGTCTGCAAGCGTCCAGGTAAGCATGGATTACCCCTGAAAATCACATGGGTGTCCTCATTCTTCAATCTATCGTAGCCCACGGCGGCCACGTCCACAAGCCTCTCTACCGTCACCGAGACCGTCAACCTTACTTCGACGGTTGTGGTTTCAGCATCCAGCACCCCAATCAGCCCCTCTGCTGCCCTCAATGCTACGACCTCTGCCCTGAGCCTCTCTGCGGCGCCCAATGCTACTTCAACCGCAATCGCTTCCGCCACTAACTTGGCGGACGCCCTCTCGTCAGCTACAGCATGTGGAACCGCAGGAGTATCTGTTTTTACCTCGGTGGTCACTCAGGTCAGCACCAAGACGGTCGACCACTTCATTACCGTCACCGTTGGGGGATCTAGCCCTGCGCAGACCTCGGGCTCGTCGGCAGGATCAGGGTCAAAGGGGCAGAGCGGCAATCTTGGTGGGCAGTCCTCGCAGAGCATTTCGAAAGCTATTGAGGCCCCGGCTACGTCTGTTGAGAAGGTGCGTGGTTTCGGACAATACAATGTTCAAGATGGTTAAGCCCGCTCTGTCTAGCCCTCTGCTGTTGTTGTTACCACAATGGCTACTGTCACACCGGTGACTACTGTGGTGGTAGAACAGACCACCACGGTATTCGTAACTTCGTTCGTCACCACTACTGTTGAGGTCCAAGGTGCTGCAACTCGCACGCATACGTCTATGGTGACGAAGACCGTGACAAGCACCGGAATGGCGACGCATACACGCACCAAGACCTCCACCAGGCTGATCACGCTAACCAAAACCAACGTGAGTTCGTTGATTGATATATGCGCGCCACTTGCTTAGCCCAGCCCCAGACTGCTGCTGCGACCAGTATCGCCACCTCTGCGGCTGCATCTGTGTCGGCTTCTGCGGCAACTTCTGCGGCAACTGTGAAAGACGTCAAGACCGGTAAGAACACCAAGACGAAGACCAATACCAACACGGTCGCTGCTCTGTCCTCGTCCTCGCCCTTGTCCTCGTCCACGCCATGCCCCACCGATCCTGTTACCCTTACTGTGACCCGTTCTGCGTCGCTAGCGGCCGCTACAACTAGCAAGTTCGGTATCAAAGACGCGCAGAGTTCATCTGCTGCTGCCACCACCAAGTCGAGCCGTGTCCGATTTACCACTAAGACTCGAGGAGCTACTTCTGTGGCGGCAGCGGCTACATCCGTCTCTCTGGCTAGCACGTCGGCCGAAGCAACTTCGACGCAACTTTCTGCCGCAACCCAGTCCTCAGCTGCTGCCGCCACCGAGTTGTCCACTTCTTCGACGCGCCGCGGTGGAAATACACGAACCAGGACATCGGCTGCTGCGACCACGTCTCAGACTTCAGTTCGCGGGGCAGCAACGGCTACGGCGTCCACGTCTGAAACCGCGACGACGAGCGCTGTTCAAGATGTAACGACTTCAGCCAGCGTTGCAGCGACGGCGACTACTTCTGCACAAACCACGAAGTCTGTCCGATCGAATACCGCGTCTAGGTTTTCGACTTCGATTGTCCGCTCCTCTGCCTCCTCCGCCGCTGCTTCTGTCGCTGCCTCTAGTACCGTAGTTCGAGGCAACACCAAGTCGGCTACTTCGAGTGCTGCTGCCGCAACGAACAGTGCGAGTGCAGGATCGTCGGACCCTCAGGAGTCGCTTGACCTCGATCCTAAGGTCATCATGGCTGGTTTGGCCAACGACGGGCAGTCTACACCCGAGCCCGGTCAGGTCCCCTCTCTGACGTCGCGCAACAACTTGTAAGTCTTCAACTCGTCCAACACGTATTTCCTTACTCACTCGCTCGTAGCATCAACTTCTGTCTTACGCAGAATGTCCCCCTCACGAACGGACAACAGATCAAGACCGGGTCCTGCAATGGTGTGCCGATGGGACGCATTCTGGCTGTTGACAAGATGCCGTCGTCCAAGTTCGTCTTCCCCAAGAACGGCGAGACAATCAAGGCCAACACTGCGTTTACCATCCAAATGGCGATCAAGAACCTCCAAACTGGTAACTTTGTCAACCCCGCGACCAACTACTACTCTGCGCCAGCTCAGACCACGGCGGACGGCACGCTCATCGGCCACTCTCACGTGGTGATCCAAAAGATGACTTCCAAGACCCAGACGACTGTGCTTGACCCCACGTGAGTATATGCTTGTTGGAAGTTGCGTGCAGGGCAAGGACTGACTGGGAATCCAGGGTGTTCGCGTTCTTCAAGGGGATGAACCAAGCTGCCGTGGGTGGAGTCTTGACGGCAGATGTCACAGCCGGGTTGCCCGCCGGAGAATACCGCATGGCTAGCATCAACTCCGCGGCGAACCATCAGCCCGCCTTATCGGCAGTTGCTCAGCGTGGCAGCAACGACGATATTTCATACGTGAGTCTTTTCATTTTCGGCATCGTGTGACCCATCTAATGCGTTATTATTGGATACAGTTCACTGTCGAGTGATTTTACGCGCACGTGTGCATGTTCTTCTGATGGTCGGCGTTGAACGCGGTTCATTTTTATTTATTTTATTCATTCTGTCATGTTTGGTACCCACGTGAATGCAGTAAACAATACCCGATCTTTTACCAAACATCACCCAACAAATGATGTCAACGGCTCCTATCGTTTGATCCCACCGACGACGATCGTCTTGACCATTCTCACTCTCACTTCAAAGATAATGCACACGATTCTATCTCGAATGTAGCTTGAAACTTATTACAGGTAAGTTAAGGAATGTATGCGCTACGGACGCGCGCTGCTGACAATAAACACTGCGAGCTCTCCAAGAAACGAACAAAAAAAGCGAAAGCGAAAACGAAAACAATACAAAAGCAAAGGAATGGACGCCAGACTAGCTTAAGGCTTTTCTAATATCTTTACGTTCTCTAAACAACGTAGCCACCTCGCCCATGGTGGTAGGAAGCGGGATAGCTAGGGTAGCCACGGGGACACTCCCCTCCGTAGGCTCGTCTGGGATGCCCTCGCCGTCGAGTACCATCTCTACCGAGACATAGTATCCCAACCCGAACCCAACTTCCTCATCTCCAACGCCACGCCCTCCTCCAGGAGACGTCAACTCCGCCATCCGCTCTTCGACTGTCACACGCAAAACACCGCCCCCGCCTCGTCGCGCGACAGTCACTCCTGCATTTCTCGCGCAATACGCGACCATTTGCGCCCAGGTCGCCGCGGCAAATGACGCGCGAGCGCCTATACTCAATTGAATGAGTGCGGGTAACGAACGTAAAGCACCGCGGTGTGGCGGCGATGTAATCCGTACGCGAACGAGCGGAAGTGCAAGTTGCGTCGTGCTAGAGGTTGCGGAGCGCGGTGTGTGGGAGGAAGGCGGTGCTAATGACATCGGTGAGTTTTGCGAGCGGGGTATGGGTGACAGTTGCGGTGAGCCCCGCGTTTGAGACATAGGGGAATCTTGTCGAGAGGATTTAGGCGATATCTGCGCCTTATTCACGTTAAGCGGGGCGATTCGGTTGGTTGGCGCATGTGGTGTGGACGCGCTTGGTGGGGGAAGTTGAGGTGGGAGATCCCTACGTTGCGTCTTCTTTGATGGTAAATCAGGAACCGTGCCGAGGTCTGTTGGAGGCGGAGTATTGATAAATGGTGATGGAGAGCGTGGTGAAGTGTCAACAAGCAGACCGAGGGCGTCGTTTGAAGGTGCTTGTCGTGTGGTAATATAATCCGAGCGAGGAACAGCAGGTCGAGCTGCGTACTGGTCAAGCGCGGCTGCTGGAGGGTTGGAAAGGCTGGCGATAAGTGCTTCGTGTCGCGCTAACTCCAAGCGTGCCGCTTCCCCCGTGATATACCGCCCAGGCTGCTGTCGAGCAGGAAGTGACGTAGGGAGTGTTGCAGTGCGATTGGGTTGTGGGAGAGGCCTCACTTGGGAGGTTGCGTCGGTGGTCGGTGCATAAGATTGCGCAGTTGGTGCTTTGGTTCGCTGTACTGGCTTGCTCGGTTTGACGTCCGTAGACGGTTCAAGTCCCAACGCCTGAAGATAGGCTACTGCTCCGTCATCGCTATCCTCTTCCTCCACTGGCTCTGGGCTTGGCTCTCGTGTCCGGTTTTGCGGAATCCCCTTCATCCCGCGCTTGGAATCGTGAGCGTAAACGTCGAAATCCTCGTCAGCATACGCGTCGGCAGGATGTATGGAAGCAGGGGCGCCTCGTCTGATGGGAAGAGTCTCCGCACGCACGGGCGCACGAGGCGTTGGTTGATGACCCAAACGCGAGCCTGACCCTGCCCGAGCAACTTCTGCTTTTGCTAGGCCATCGAACCGTAGATCATCCGAAATATAAGAAACGCCTGGGTAGCTAGGCGGTTCAACAGGAGAGGGTCGAGAGGCTGGCTGGCGCTTCGGGTGAACCTGTGGTATCTGTTGAACGCGCTCTCGAAGCGCGTCGAATTGTGGGACTGCATTCCGGCCGTAACGTGCAACGAGATCGGATTCCAGCTGCGCGATCGATGACCACACGCCTGGAGGAGCTGCAGCAGAATGAGCACCTGCAGCAAAGGTATCATACGAACGGGTAGGTCGAAGGGGTTGGGATTGGCGTGGTATGGGGGACGACGGCGGCGTCGGCATATGACCATGATGCTGGGGTGGAGGAGAAAGCATATCGGTGACCTTGCGGGTCGACGAAGCCACATGAGAAGGCTAGAAGGGGTGAGCTAATGAACTACGCTCATTTACTGGCGTAACTACTCACCGGAGTATTCCATGTCCCTAAATCATCTGGACCTGGGTAAGGATGTTGTTGGTCTTCGTGTTCTTGAACAGAACCAGAGTGCGAAGTTGATGGACCTGCGTCCCCGGCCCGTTGTAGGTCCTTAGGTGATGGAAGACCGGCGAGCGCGTCCAAAGCGGCCTTCTTCCCCTTTTTGGATTTTTTGAACTTGGGCATCCAGGTGGGCATCGTTCGCGGGTTTGCGCCGCTCGAGGAACGGCTCTTGACGGAGGGCGCAGAGCCACTGACGGGTTGGGACGAGTCGAAAGAGCGAACAGTAGCCGCGTCGCTCATCGTTCGGCCACGTCTTCTCTCTTCACGGACGACCTTGTCTTCTTTTTCGTACTTGGTGACCTTGACCATACCGCGGCCAACACGAACGTAAGTAACCACCGGCACGCCTTTATCACTCGTGCTTTGGCTCGTGCCGTCGGCGTCGGAAAGGATGTTGTGTTTGGCCATGACAGCTGCGCAACGTGGGTTTGAATAGATCGAACCAGTGGCACCAAACCTTCGCAGCAGGCTAGACGGTCAAGACGAGGAGGGCGGGGGCTATCGGTATGCGCAGCAGGTCAGTAGCCGCCTGGCTTTATTTCACGGCCAAATGTTCGCTGGCTTATCAGTGCAACATGCATGATGTTTCTTTTTGCGCGGTCCAGATTCGGTCAAAAGATCATCTCCAACTAAATATCGACACCTTCCACGTGCCTGCCCTACCAAGACGAGCGATCGGATCAGCGCCTATTGCTCTTCTCTTACCCGACTTACTGAAATCGGTGTCAGTCACTGCTAACGCGCTCGCTTCTTTAACTTTATGCTTTAATTCATCAATAGATACTTCGCGCTTCTTCACAAAAACCCCGGGCTCTATTGGAAAAATCTACGGCGGGAGTACCCAATTTGCATGCACGGTTCAACGATGGAGCCGGAGGCCGAGTAGGCGTGTCTGGCAACAAAAAGAACGAACGGACACTCTCGATACCATTCAGTAAAACGTCCTCAGGCTGACACTTTGCAAACTCCCCCATTTTCTCTTTTGACAGTTCTCCAATTCGGCCAAATATCTTACGCGCACCGAGGCTAGCGAGCTCCTCCAGGTACGATAATCGTCATTATTCGTATCATGAATCAACGCCGAGCTCTCCGTGCCGAACACAAACGCCCCAATAAACGACCAATTTAGTTCATTTCATCATAGAACACCAGTTTCGCGACAACCTGCGACGATCTACTAATTGGTTGGTCGTCACAAACAAAGTCTAATTTATCAACCGCTCCAGACCGTTCCGCCCGGTGGGGTGTACGACGCAGTTGTGTTCGAAGTGGTGAACCACCACAGCTGGGTCAGAATACCACTTTAAGACAGTGCCAGGTTAGTATCGGATCGACTATGGTGCATTAATCCTACTTACGGATCTGTTGCTACGTATGCACCCTTGGATAGAACTCTCAGCATTGCCCTAGCCAACATGAGAAGACCGACGTGGAACTTACCGGCAAAGCAACGCCAGTTGGAAGCGCTTTCGTCCCCGAACCCGTGAGCTTAATCTGAACGCAGTGCGGGTACTAGACAAGAGCCAGCGATTCGTTAGATATCCATCATCATTTCGCCAGGGGTGGACTGGAGCAGGCTTGGCTCCTGGAGCGGATCTATTAGAAGACACTTACAAATTGTGCACCCCCAAGTGTACCTGCTACATGTAGCCCGAGGATCTCGTGTCTTAAGATATACTCGCCAGGCGCGATGGAAGCGGGAACTTTAACGGTCCATTTGGCACCTGCCGCAGCCAGTCGATCCTACCCCGCGTAAGGTTGAAACACAGTAAATAGGTGCCAGGGTATAGTCCGATAATCAAGAACTTACGGATCCCCATGGGGGTGTCTAACAAGCGCCAAAAGATGAGTCCATCCAATTGTGTTAAGCAGCATAGAGCAATTACTCACCGCCGTTTTGTCCCATCCCCACTGGTCAATCTTTACCCAGACGGCGCCTACAAGTCAACATCAGCACTTGACCATATCCTCGTAACAATAACATTGCTCCATACCCGAATCACCCTTGAAGCTCGCACATCCGTTCGGGCACTTGGCAATGTCTTTGATTCGCGGGTTTAGCGCACAACTGGTGGATACGCCGGGCAGGGCTTACTCACACGTCATAACTGGTCCCGAGTGCGAACTGCCCCATTGATCCCATTGGAACGTAACATCTGATCCAGCTGCGACGCTCGCGAAGGCCGCGGTCGGGATATTTCCTCCCTTGTGGGGGGTGTTAGGTTTTATTTCACTGAAGATTCGTCAATATTGGTTACCTTATTGCATGTGATGTTCTGCGGGGAGGGAAGAGGGAGACATATCAGCTCACGAACCACAGCAGATAATCAAAGTACTAACGGGATGGGTTACGTCGGTAACCGGCCCATTGTCCAAAATAACTCGTTCAACTGCCGCATACATTCAGTATGCAGGTTAAAACTGCCCGATCAGACTCTCGGCGTACCTCGAACTGGGAGCGGGGTAATGTACCTGTTTCGTGCATAAAACTAGATTTAGCATCGGCTAACTGATTATAGAGTATTTGTAGACTTACGGGTCGGAGAATGGCGCCCATCCTGGATAGGTTACTCCTCCACTAATGAAGGCCGCGAGGTATCCATGCCCTCGAACGCTCCCTACAGCAGCAACGAGCGAAAGAGCGAGTGAAATCGCGGTTGAGCGCATATTGCTTTAGTGACAAGATGTGAACGAGGTAAGCTGTCGCCCTCGCAGCCGTTTTGTACCCCAACATCACATGAACGCAAGATAACAGAAAAGGACAGGTTGCGAGATCCTACCGGAGGAACCAGTTTGCCAAGACTTGATCCATAATGACTGTTGGCTGGGTGACCAGCTGGTAGGCGAACGCAGAGACATCGGTAGAAGCTGAATGTCACAACTCGGTCATGCGGCTCCTTGTTGACCGACGATGGCCCGCGCGGCGCGCAAAGAATTTTCATTCAGCCTCAAGCGGCTTTGATAAGGTGACCGAATAGAGGGAAATTGGACACATGAGAGCACTCTCAAGTATGGTCGAGAATGGATATATTTCGGGACACTAAAAGAACAGACATTGCAGCTCCAAAAAGTTAAAGAACATAACCAATCGCGTTCAATGCCGCGTAATAGGCAGCTGTATGTGGAATTACCGGTGGGAGGGGACTGGGAAGGGTGAAATGACAAAGATAAGAATTATGCTGACCCAATTAGAAATCAATATCAATTGAAACTGCTTGGACCATGGCGTCGAACGTCGTTTGCGCAGGTGCAGCTGGAACGGCGTCGGGTGGTGCAGCCGAGTCGAGTGGATTAGCGTTCGGCTTGGTAGGGCCGGGTGTACCAGACTTGGGGGTTCCAGAGCTATTTTATAGGCGAACGGTTCAAGTCCCCTGTGTAAACGAGTCAACAGTGTGGGTACGCACCGGGATGCTATCAAAGCCTTTCTCTTTGCTAACGCCATCGCCTCGGCCCTCTTTGTCTGTTCCAAGTTCAACCTGCGATTACGCTCGTTTACCTTGGCCCATTGATCCTCCTCAGCGGGCCGTCCCCCGTCCCGTGCCTCAAGTTCGGCAATCTTGGCATCCAGCTCTGCGACTTCGGCCATGTCCCGCCGGCTTCTCGCAAGGTTACGAGCCTGGTTAAGCCGTGATTTCTCCTGTAGGAGTTGAGCATGTGATGGTCGTTGCTGCAGCGCTGCCTTGCGTTCCATCATCTTCGTGATGTCGCTCTGCATCGATAATGGGAAACGATGACGTCGAGTAATGAGGAGTCAGTACTTATGCACTTACGTCGGTGAATTGCTGGGTAGTCAATTGTTGCAATCGTTGCCCCTTTTTCTCCAATCGGGATTTCGTAAGCTTGATACCGTCCGACTGGCATACCCGAATGAGGCGCTCAATCTCTCGCTGATGTGGATATAAGTATCGGGCAGACGGCAAAACCGGGTCATCTCACATCAGTGAAAGGACCATTGGAGACTTTGTCCATGGGGAAATGTTTGATATCTTTGCCGTGGCGCAATTCTAGGACTTGGTCGGTGAGTTGGTTTTCGAAAGGATAGGGCTTGACTAAATCAGCACCCAGGTCTAACAGGCGCGTGGAACGAGGCTTAGCCATTGGCTTGACCAAAGCAGATGTTTACCCACCAACGATTTCACAAACTCGGTATATGGGCGCGCCAGTTTCGTCGTTTCCAATTAGATACCTCACATATGCACCTTTTGACTAGATTAATACCTGGTCCATGACTGAACCGTGCGTACGTACCTTGAACAAGCTCTTGAAACCAACTGATATGACAGAACTTCCCAAGTTGCTCCCGGGTTAAGCGAGCCTTGTGAAAATCAGCGATCGTGACGGGCTCCTCCTTCTCTTCTTTCTTAGGCTTTTGAATCGAAGTGTCGAAGGAATCATCGCCAGGCCTAAATTGTCCTTCTTCGTCGGAGGAATCGCTCGAAGGAGACGAGGAGCGCCGCTTGACGGGACTATCATCAAATGATGTCCGGGCCTAAACGGGCTTAAGCTACGCCACACCGCCAACCAAACATAAATCTGACCGACCTTTCGAGAGACGTTATCTTGTTTCGCTCGCCGTTTTTCTTTGAGTTGCTCTAGGCCTTTAGACTTTTCTTTGGTCACCCCGATGCTAGTATGTTTGCCTGCAATCAAATCACAATCACGGCTGTCAGAAACGTGGCTCCCGCACGCACGGGTGTCACTCACGTTTAGCCGCTTTGGCCACCGAGTCGGAGTGAGACTGGTCTTCGGCAGACCCTTTCTGGGCCTTGAGCATTTTATCCAAGTTCACTTTATCTTGGAAGCGCTGCATCTCTTCGAGCCGCTGGCTGAGAATATCTTCCCGCTCGGTTTCAGGCATGTCCAACAGCCTAGGGTAGCCATCGCTTAACGCCTCGGAAAGATAAGGATTGAATAGATCAGGAACGTACCTCTGCCTGTCAAGCTCGTCCGCGTATTTTCCCTCCAGCGGGTACGGGTTCGCCTCGTCCTCCTCGCTCTCCGGGTCGTCGCCAAAATCGTCGTCATGGCTAGTTACGAATCAAGTAAGCATGTGTCCACTCGGATTCTAGCAGAGCAACATACTCCTGCTTTCTGCGCTTCGAAGACGACTTGGGTTGCCCCGAAGCTGTCCTTTTTCGTCGGCGGGGTTGGTCCTCGGAGTCGCCGGCAAGAGCCAAGAGTTCATCTGACAAGTCGTTATCGGAAGACATTGTTTAAAAATTACAATCGATGTTGTTGTGTAGATTAAGGATTGTGGAGGTGGTGAGGAGGCAAGAACAGGAATCGAGGGGGAGCAACAGTGGCGGTAATTCGGTTTGCCAGGTTGCTGTGTAATTTCAAATATTAGTTTCATTGCATGTTACCAGTTACTAAATACATTATACATGAGGCTGATAACCACAAGCATGAGGAGTTTCACATGATAGGCATGGGTCATAAGATCGAGTCGTGGGTTTCGTCAATTCTGAAGCATGTCAAGTCACACAGGCGTAGGAGTGCGAACCGGAGGCTGTCGAGGGAGGCGAACGAACAGAGGCATGGTCTTTCCGTTGAGACGGCGTAGGAACTGTGGACAAGGTGTAAATGAATGGCTTGTGCTTATGGGAAGAGTTTACTTACCAGGGATCCCCAGCGACGAGGCGGTTCCTCGCCATCCCATCGGTCTTCCATCCTTATAATTTTGCCGTTTTCGTCGAGCTCGAGAGTCACAATAGACTGAACCGTCTGGGAGCTTGTCAGCGAAGCGGCCGCAAGCGGGCTGTAAGGGGGCGTACTTTTTTCTTATTGATGAAGCGAAGCGTATACTCCTGAGTTTGGTCAAAGACAATCCTATGAGGGCAATGCGTGGAAGATAGCACGCGATGATGAATTGTTTTCGACTGGGGTGCCATCTTTGGCTAGCATCAAAGTGTAAATATCAATGGGTGGCAATGTTCGGAGCTTGACTCACGAGAGCGAACCACTGCGCCGTATACTCCCGATACCCGACAGATTTTGTCCAAGGGTCCTAAGCGGACGTTAGTTTCGGTATCACAAATGTTGAATGTAACTTACCTCAAAAACTGCATTCGGGTGCCAGGACCGTTCAAAGATCTCTAGCGACGGGTGAGCGCAAAAGAGCTGATTCAAGCAGTTCAGTTCGCCGTAATCAACTGGACACGTTGACACTGACCTCCAGAACGTCTTCCAACGTCTGTTTCCGTTGGTCCTCCAATACAACATCCCTCGAGCCAAAGCTGGCCCTCACGGTCTCCTGCTTCGAGACCTATAGTAACAATTTAGCTACAATTCTGACCTCCAGACCTAGCTCCACTCGCCTTGGGGTTCCCAGTATAATGCGCAGCTCCCGCGAGACTAGAGATGAGATTGGGCGTCGGCAGGTTGGCCAGTATGCCAGATGTGCCATGCCATGAATGCGTCGTACTGTGACTTGAAGTAGTACTGAGCCGGCGGCCCACCCGATCAGATTGCCTCGTGTCTGTCCGACTCAAACTAAACGACAGCGGTCGACTCTTCGAGCGCCGCACCGGCGTCGAAGGCTCTGTCGCTCCAACCATCCTCTGCTCGTTAGCAAATTGCGGTGCCGACTTTGTCGCCGACAAGTAATTCAGCGGTTGACGCGTCAACTGCGGTTCCGTGACGATGACGCTTGGTCCTTCCGTTCGGGTCAGCAACGACGTTGGCAAGATGCGAAGCTCGACTTCAGACTTGCGACGGTTGGCAGTCTGATGTATTGTTGGCGTAGATTTGAAGCGTGAGTACTGCTCGATTCGTGAGAGAGGTATCTCCGTCGCAGGGTTAGTGGTAAAGCGAGTTCGATGTCTCGTGAATGCTGTGCTCTTGTGGCTCTCCGCTCGGCCGCCGAGCTTAATTGTGCCGGACGCAGTGGCTTTCACCCCTCCACCATTGGCTAGTTGCTCCACCGCGTAGATCTGTGTACTTGTCATGATAGTCGTAATTTGTTTGCGCCTATCAGCACCTATAAGAACTCTGTCCTAGCCAAAATTCGAGCTGAAGTCTGTCAACGGCTGGCGTTCTGTTGGAGGGATATGGGAGCCGTAATGCGAAAACGACTCGGCCAGCATTCATCCTCGCCATAGGTCCGCGAGACACTGAGCCGTTCCCT
>JANWGL010002931.1:0-14844 GCA_025200755.1 Ceratobasidium sp. C01 | reverse complement strand
TGCTCGCGCAACCCTCACAACGCAGTTGACCAGACTTAGTGGCGGCAAAGTCACGTGGCCTGTCTACACAAGTATCGGGAATATTAGTAAGAACGTACAACACCGTCCAAGCGAGCACGCCATGGTTTTGTTAGGGTACATACCGGTCGCAAAGCTCGCTTGGATAAAGGACAAAAAAGCACAGCGCACAAAGAGATGGGAGCTTTACCACGCGGTAATGGCAATGATCTTGAAGCCGCTCCAGGCTGCCGCGCGAGATGGTGTCGAGATGAAGTGTGCAGATGGGAGCGTTCGTCGGGTTCATCCGATTCTGTCCACACACATTGGAGATTGGCCGGAGCATTGCAACATCGGATGCTGCAACACAACTCAGTGTCCGGTTTGCATGACTCCATTCGGGGATCAAGGCCAATTTGGTCCAGCCGCACGCTTACAAACAAAACCAGAGACTCTTCGAGCGCTACGGTCCGGCGAGAGAGGGTACGCCGCGATTCGAGTGGGACTTGGACTGCGGCCAGTATGGCCGTATTGGGGAGACCACCCGTGGTCAAGTGGACCTTCCTGTACCACGCCCGATCTGTTACACCAGCTGTGGAAGGGGGTGTTTCTCACTCACATGAAGACCTGGTGGACCAAGTTGCTCGGTAAACCGGAGATCGATAAACACTTCATAGGGGTCCCGCGCTACGCGGGAGATCGACATTTTTCGGCTGGGTTGTCCCCCTTGTCGCAGTGGACTGGGAATGAGGTGAAGGCAGCGGCCAAAATCTTCTTACCGATTGTTGCTGGGAATACCCCGCGCCTCACCGTTTGCGCCGCACGTTGCGTGATGGACTTCATGTACCGGGCGAGTCAGCCACAACTCGACAAGGACGACTTGGCTACCCTCGAGTCTGACTTGACCGAACTACACAGCTGCAAGGGTATTTTTCAGGCGTGACACATTCACGTCTCGAAATATGGATTCAACAAGATAGCAAAATTACACATGCTTCGACATTACCCGCACCTGATTCACGAGTGGGGAACACTGGATGGGTACAACACGGAGGGACTGGAGCGCCTCCATATCGACTGTGTTAAGGTACAGTATCGCAAAACGAGTGGAGTTAACCCGGAGCCACAGATGCTACTGAACTTACAATGAACGGAGGCATTGGCGCTAAGGAGAGCGGAGCTCGAGAGGGCCGGCGTTCTTGTCGTGAGCCACCTGTTTCTGTTTCTCTTGTTATGTTTCTTTTCTCGTTGCTGTGGCTCTCTCCTCGGCTGCGCCTTACTGCGCAGCCTCTCTTCTCTCCCTCGCTGCGCATGCTGCGCAATGTTCTCTTTCTCTGACTCATGCTGTGTACTGCGGCTGCGCCTTACTGCGCACTGCATGACTCGATGTATGCTCATGTTTGTCTGGTGCTGCGCACCCTTGTCTCTATATTGAGCGATGAGCAAGCCTGGATACTCCAGCTTGCTCTACCTCGTCTATTCACCCTCTACTTGCGTGACTATATCTCAGAGCACCTTAGAATTCTTTCTCCCTCTCTTCTCTCTCTCTCAAGGTCTTCGACGACCAGTCTTGCGACTCCTGACCTCTCTTCACCGACGATTCAGAGGGTCTTGACAGTTCTCGCCAAACAGCAATGTCGATACTGACCAGATGAAGAACCAGCCGGCTTAGAGGGTGATGAGGGCGATGAGGGCGACGAGAGTAGCGATGAGCACACAGATGGATATGAGAGCGACGACTCAGCGGGGGGCGCTCGGGCACTGACACGTGTCAAGGAGCAATCCGCTTACCAACCGAAACCCGTGATTCGTATTGCTAAGCGCCCCACCTTCCCGAAAGTCCAAGTTGCCACCATCACCATCTGTTACCGCTCCCCTCACTTCATTCAAGCTGTTCGCGACAACCTCGAACCACTCTCGCCGAATCTCGCTTTTCATATCAACGCACAAACGACATTTGGTGTATACAGCCGATTCTCACTGCTTCACAAACGCCTAACGTTTGCACCCCTTGGCAGGTGCCGGGTCGAGCTTGCACACGCATCACCAGCCACGCACACTCCCCATGGCCTGCTCTGTCGACCCGCATTCTTCGACACTGTACTCATCAAAGATAACCCTAACTTTCAGGGTATTTTGCGTACATTTTTCGCACTCATCACGTCTGTCTCTGCTACTTCCTCTCTCGCCACTCATTCCTTGCCACGTACACCCTCCACATCACCGTTTTTGTGACCTCCATTCTCGCCACGCCTATTGTTATCACGCCAATTGCCACCGCATTTTCCTTCCCTGTGTCATTCTTGCGTGCGTCTTCCTCTGCCGCGTAATTTTTTGCCGCGTCACACTCTACCACGTTTCTCCTTTCTGCGTCTTCCTCTGCCACTTTGTCCTCTGCCGCGTCTTTTGCTGCTGCGTCTTTTCTTTCGTTGGCACGTCTATCGTGGTCACGTCTATCGCTACTGTGTCCTTCTTTGCCTCATCTATTTTGACACGTTCTTCGTTGTCGTATGTATATTTTTCTACCGCGTTTTTCTTTGCCGCATTTTTCTTTGCCGCATTTTTCTTTGCTGTGTCTTCCTCTGCCGTGTCTTCCTCTGCCGCGTCTTCCTCTGCCACGTCTTTCTTTCGTTGGCACACCTATTGTGGTCACGTCTATTGCTACTCTGTCTTTCTTTGCCACATCAATTTTGACGCGTTCTTCGCTGTCATGTCTATTGTTGTCGCGTCTATTGTCTTTGCCGCGTCATTTTTTGCCGTGTTTGTCCTCGCCATGTCTTCCTCTGCTGCTTCCTCCTCTGCCACGTCTTTTGCTGCTGCGTCTTTTCTTTTGTTGGCACGTCTATCACTACGGTGTCTTTCTTTGCCACGTCTATCTTGAGGTGTTCTTCGTTGTCTTGTCTAATGCTGTCGCGTCTATTGTTGCCACATCTTTGTTGCTACCTCTTTTCTCGCCGCTTCCGTTTCACATAGCTAACATTAGTCATTCACAAACAGGCTATCGCGCTGCTTGTATGTTGGTCATTTTCCGGCTCTTGTGCTGGTGCCACAAGATCTGTTCAACACCACTCGTCTATGTGAAATTTATTGACAAGTTTTCGACAGCTGGATCCCAGTACCACCACCTTGTCAACACCCGACCCCTTATACGAAATGGCGAACGTGTTCGGGCCGTCATTCCAATTTCAAAAGTTCGGATGACGTGTCAGCTTGTACCGTGGTACTCACATCTTGACCAACAACAACCTGGTCTCCGGTTCACCCCGGTTACTGATGTTTTGTCAATTGCTGATCGTTTTTTCCTTAACCGCCACTCAAGTTACTTCTTCTTCTCATTGATGGATCATTGGAAACGGGTTATGGCTCATCAACAACATGGTTGACATGCTGGTATGTCTGGTCCTTGTGTTTCGGGCATCGTCTTATGCTGATTGAGTTTCGTGTGAAGTAGCCATGGAGACAATTAATTCAAATTCTTTCCACCTTGTTTGATTGTAATCTTTCTATATTTCCAGCCTCGCTTGTGCTTGATAGTTTCCAGATCATGTTATGGACCTTTTTTACTGACCTATGCTGTTCACATGAGACTTTTCTTGAAGAGTTATATTATGCTGTTCTCTTGATGCCACTCTATTGTTCACATATCCTTATGTTGCCCCCTTGTAGTGATTTCAATCTCATTAAGCAATAGGCCATTTACCACACACATTGCCTCAGGGTCCAATAGTCTCTGGTGATCTCCCCAGATATTTCAGTTATCTGGAGAATGTGTAATTCTCCTCAGTTCTTCAGAGGAATCTCTATTCTTCCTAGGAGGTCCAATTCTTTGGAGTTCTTCCTAGGAAATCCAATTCTCCTGGGATCTTTCTAGGAGCTCAAATTCTCCTGAGGTATTCTGAGAATTTGACAGGTTTACAGATGTTCAAGGCACTCATGCGAGTCATACATGAGGAGGCTGCATGAGTCAAGTCAAACTAGCGCACAGCACGGGTCAGACAGAAAAGTCCAGAACAGAACACAGAACAAAGGCAGAAGTGACTCAAGTTGTGAGCCACAAGAACGGAGGCAACAGGAAGGGAAATGAGAAACAGGAAACGTAGTGAGGTGGCTCAAAACAACCTAAATGTGTAAAACAAGCTTAAGTTTGGCTAAACTGTACTAAACAGAGTTGGTTTACTAACTTTGAAAATTTAGTTTTCCTGACAATTTTTGCAACTTGAACTTGGCTGGCAAAAGACAAACCACAAGGAAAGAAGAAAGGGCTGAGCCTTGACATGCTGGCAGAAGTAGGATGCAGCTAGAGAACTAAACCCAATACAGTTGAAATTCAAAGACAGGGCCACAAGAAAAAAATGAACCCAAGCTCATGGTCAAGTCACCAATAGTATGTTATTCCCTTTGTCACATTGTATCATCTGAACCCTCCAAGTATCCAAATATCCAGCTTGAGTTGGTTCCACTAGCAAGCAATGCTGAAATGCTCTGTGTGAATTCTGATTGAGTGCTGTTTATCAGCTCATGTATCTTTGGCATATAGCATTTTGAGAGTGGTCTATGAGCTGGCCAGAACAACACTGCCAACACATAGATATGAGCTGCACTAGGCAATGTTAAATTTACTGCAAACACCTGAGAAAATCCCCAGCTGTCCAGAATGAGTTCATCAGTTGCATCTGCACGATCAGCAGACTGTGGATCTGTCAGACCCATGATCTCTCCTCACCCACATATTGAGTACCTACCTGAGACCATCCCACAACTTGATGCAGGATCTCAACTCCATCAGCCATGCACTGCTTCAGGCTCATGACCTCCATCCAAACTAGTAACTGACCCGAAAGAAACTCAAGCAAAGCATTTCTAAGAATGTGCGAGCTTCCTGTGAGAACTAAATGAGTACCCCAGTACCGACATGCATAGAACACCTCTTCCGGTATTACCACTTCGATTCTCTTCTCTAGATCAGGTATGTCCCCATTGAACAAGCACAAAGACGTGAGAGCACAAGTACTAAATTGCGGATTGTATGCTCTGATGCAATCAAAGCACTTGCGCACCAGTGATGTGTGGTGCTCACGAGCGTCGCAGTAGAACCCCTCCGAGCGATCTCTATCAAGGATATAATCGGGGAAAGATTCGTGGAATGTTGTAACAACCTCGCTTGTTGGCGATAGGTGTAGCACTGAGCTGAGCAATCTGACCATGGCTTTCACTAAGTGGACTTTAAGTTCCAATAAACCAGCTATCCCTCCCGCTGTCATCGGCTCTTGGGCGCATATGACGGTATGAACCACCTCTTTCATTGCATTCCGTTCGAAGGTTACTAGAGTCTTGCTCTCGAGCGCTGTTTTGAGGATGTGCTCATATAGCTCATCCACCGTCACATTTATGTATGCTCGTAACCGAGGGGAAGTAGGTAGGAGGGATTCAAGTCGCTCGAGTCTACGATCGGGATCTTCTCCGATGTAGCGTGCGATAGTGGCTGCACAGATGAACAAAGCGCCTGACCGCTCAACGATGGACTCCAGCTCGTCACCAGCAAAGTGAAAACTCTTGAACTCGTCCCTTAGATACGTCCTAATGTCGTTGCGTACGATGGAGCGATCTAGTTCGTGCAGACGCAGTTCTTCAGGGCGCTGGCCTCCTCGGTCTTCGCGCATCTTGCGTGAAATCTCCGGTTCTGGGCGACTAGTCACGAACAGCTTGATTGGCAGCTTCGAGGCATTCGAAAGAAGGGTCTCAAGGAGCTGTTTGACTCCAACCTTGCTGTTACATTCATCCAGTGCATCAACTATGACAATCAGATCCAGTGGCAGTGTGTGTTCCACCTCTTGGAGGGGCTCGACGATCAGCTTCTGGAACTGCGTCGGTATTATGCGAGTATGAATGTCGGGGTCTAGTTTGATTGCCTTGCATAGACAGTCCTGGAAAGGAATCGAGTAGCGAGCGAGCTGGTACGCAATGGTTGGCAGGATCAGGTTGACGTTGTTACAAGTGGGGAGCTGTCGTGAGCAAAAGAAACACGCGGCTAGCGTCAAGCTGCGGCTGAACTGGTCACAGAGGCTGTACGCAATCATAGTCTTGCCAGTCCCAGCCATGCCGTTGAGCCAGTAGATCCTTTCACGACTATCACCTTCCGCCCAGTTCTTTAGCGCTTCTAGAACTTCGACGCGCGTGTCCTGCGTGCATCCGTTCCTACGCAGCTGTGTCGAATCAGCCGAGTCGTATCGCGCCGCGTGGGAGGGCAAGAGACGGTCCAAGCGGCGCTCCTGAACACGCCGGTCGTTTGTTTAGTATGCCTCATTTGTATCAAATATCCGTACCGTTTCTTCCTCGTGTATGGTCTTCCACATGTTAACGTTTGCATTTAACTGCAACGCATGAGCCCTCGCCGCTCACTCCTTCAATGAATAGCTTACCGAAACGCGTTCGAGGAGTCCTCGGATCCTCCGGTAGCACCCTAATATCTCGTCTCGGTCATCCATCGCTCCCGCTACCCGTTTAATTCCGTTTATTGGTTTTCTCTCCTTCACAGATTCTACTTCCCTTTCAATACCCCTCCACTTATGAGTCAGCGTGGTACGTTCGTTATGCTTCGGATATTCAACCTACCTGGATAGATTATCGATACAAGGTGTCATCTCTGGCGGAATCGGCCCATCCAAGTAACCAACCAGGACTTTGGCGATCGAGTTCAGCTCATCCCTAAGTGTCCCAAAATCTTCTCGGCCTCGAGCCACCCGCTAAGCAACACTGAGTACTCAGTGTCAAGTTGATGCACTGAACAAACATGAATACGCACCTCATAGATATCAACACATGCCAAGATTTCGCCTACTGCATGCCGGAGGGGTTCAAACCTGCCCGTACTTGCTTTCAAACACCTCATTAACGTTTCAAGTCCTCGCCAAGCCGTCTTCCCGTCGCCCCGCTTGGTGTCAAACGACGCGCCTGAAGTAGACGCAGTGTTTTGGTTCGGCGCCAAAGGTTGTTGTCCAGTAGCATCGTGGCTTTGCGGTGCCGATGGAGAGGGCGCGATTGTCTGAGGTGACAGCGAAAAAGTAGTCTGAGGACGCAGAGGATCTACGGGTGTGACTTCCGATGAAGAAAGAGTGGCCGCATGGGAAGGGCTGGAATAAGACACGAACGGTGCTGGAGCTGCAGTTCTAGATGATCCAGTAGAAAATAATTTCCTCGCATATTGCGTTGCTTTGCGCATCGAACCAATGGTGAAGGAAAGCTGGACGTCGTCGAGCAAGGGTTGTACACCGGTTCCACGTGTTTCGGGGCTAAGATCCAGGCATTCCGTGGAATGTCAGGATTGTCTCTTGATTGGACCATTCTCAGCTTTTGGAAAACATTGTACACCGATTGTCTCGTACACCAGCCTTATATACAAGAGTACACTAGTACCATACTTATTCACTCTCCTCTCAGATGACCATAAAAGGATAGAGAGAGATGACCACAATTCACACCCCTCCAAAACATGAAATGTTTCACGAAGCAAGAGGAAACCAGTCCCCCGCCCAAATCGCATCACATCCATTCATAAAAAGCAACCACCGAGCACAGCTATCAAGTAAACCTCACAGAAGTACACCATAGCCCACAACACGACACGACACGACGCGACAAAATAAGTACTGTAACACCTCGCAAGCAAGGATAACAAGAGAGCGAAGAAAAGATATGTGCAAGAAAGTAGGTAGTATCAGTAGCAGTATCACAAGATCCACTTCCGCAAGAATGATGATGATTGAAACAGTCAATGTTCATGTCCGTTCGACGATCCACCCGAATCCGAATTGAGTTGAATTGAAACCCGAAGCGTTATGTGTTGATTATTGTAGAGAAGGGAAGGGAAAGGAAGAATTGAGGGAGATGGCATAGGGGGTAGGTGGGGGATGAATTAGAATCCACCGACGGGAGCTCCCTTCCTCAATCGACCTTCCAACTCTGCAGGCGCGCTGATCCGCCTCCTCAACTTGTCTACCATATTTCGGCCCTGTACGGCTCGACGTTCGCTCTCAGTAAGCTTCACAGCACCCGCCGCGTCCCTCTGTACACGCCACAATGCACTCCTACGACTCGTCGCAATTCCATCAGCTCCCGCGTTGGTAGGCTGGACGTCCATTCGAAGTGTACCCGCAGCTACAGGTTTAGCCGGGACGGTCGAAGGCGCAGAGACGAGAGCTTCAGTGCCAGACGGACGACGGTTCATAGTCTTGGGACGAGTCTCGCTCGGAATAGGCGGCGCAGGCTTCACTCCAATCGGCAACGGCATAACCGTCCGGGGGCTAATAGGCGGCACACCCGTATTCCGCACCATCTCGCGCTTAATAGGCACCTCCCTCCCCCTCCACGCGCATTCCCTCCACGAATCGACACCGACAATTGAGACATCTTTCTTGGGGGCGAGCCACGATCCCATGGACACTTCTTTCCTCGTTCCGGTGGTGGTGACGCTCCCGGCTGAGTCTTTTCGGCGGATCTGGGTGGGCTCGCAGCGGTCGCGCCAGGACATGACCGAGACGGGTGCGAGCTCTTGTTTGGTGTTTGTGGCGCTGTTGATTCGAAGTGCGGGGATCGATTGGGGAAGGAGCACTGGGGCGGGTTTGATCGACTTGGGTGGCGAGGCGGGGATAATGAGCTGCGAAGCGGGACGTGGGACTTGCTGAACTGGAACGGGCACGGGCGCGGCCACAGTCACGGGCGGAGGAGTGACCTCAATAGTAGGCGTAGGTGGAGACGCAGATCGCGCACGAGTCGACGCCCGGATAGAATCAGGCAACCTCGAACGCGGCTTGACCTCGTCCATCCTGCCTGCGCCAACCACGACGCTTGGCAAGGGACCAGCAGGCACAACGGGCCTGGGCGCTTCGACGACTACATTAGGAATGGCGACATTCGAGTTCAGGGTAGGCCGGAGACGGGCGGTGATCTGGTCGAGGGACGGCAGACGGCTCGGGCGCGCCACCTTGGGAGTATGGCAGGCAGCGCTATAGTCGACCTGTTCGACCCAGCTCGAACGCGCACGGACGTTCTCGAAAAGCTCAAGTGGGGACGCAAGACCAGGGCTTGGCAATGTGAAATGAAAGACGGCAGGCGACTCGGGCGGGGTGACAGCCGTCTCAGTCGAATGGGGCGACGGCGGGGCAGCAATGCGCGACAAGAATAGCGCACGTCGTTCAACTACAAAACAATAACAACAAAGGAGAAAAAAGACAGGCAGCCCGATCAGCGGACGCAAACGAATGCGGGGAGGGTAGTTACTCACTCTGCTTGCTATGGTGTGCCTTGACGACGACCTCGCGCCGGAGCCGGTCAGCGGGGTTCACCGCGCGCCTGGCGGTTCGCTCGCGGTTGGCGACGAGGAGACTGTCGAACGTGGATTGGTCCAGTCCTTTTTTGTCCATCGCCTTGTTCATCGATGGGGAGAGCGTGCGACGGAGGGGTGAAAGGATGGGCGGGGGCAAGAGGTGTCCCGATCGGGGGCTCAGTGCGTCCTCGGGCGAAAGAGGCTCAAGCGACGGGCTGTCTGGCTGGGCACAGGCATCTGCAGCGGGGGAAACGCAAATGGAGGGCACAGACAGCGGGGAGAGGGGCGAAGAAACGCGAAGGGTGGGCGCGGCGAAGAGGGTTTGGGTGTACATTGTGTTGGACTGAAAGGACTGTAGGATGCGGCCGGCGCAGTGTGAAAGCTAGAATGAAAGACTGGTGGTGGGAGCAAGAAACAAGCGAGGACGCAGGTGACCAGACCAACGAACGTAAGTAGGCGAGAGGAAGCAAGAACGTAGCGAGGTGGCTGCCCGGTCTTAAATGAGAATCTTCGATTTGAGTGTTGCTATGGATCCTGCAAAATCCAGGCTCGCTGCGGATGTCGCGAGTTTCGTCACAATACGTCTGATGCCTGCTCGCTCAAGTTCCGTTCGTGCGTGTGTCGCCACCGTGTGCGAATGTTGAACGCTGAACAGCCTCAACCTCGTTTAAGACAACCTGACAAATATCGACAAACCGCGCTTTTTTAAACCCTCAACATATTTTCAGACCTCGCCAACATGCCTGCCACGCGGACGGGGCCAATGTTGACTTCTCCGCACTTAATTAAGTCTCCAGAAACAGCTCCCATAACGATCCGTTTCACATCGGGCTCACCCCGCTGCGGGCATGAAATATTGGGGCAAACGGCTCTCTTAGAACCCCCGGCTAGACTTCCTTTTGCGCCGAATTGGTAGAATTTACTCGCCGCCGCGCGGAGGTGGTCATGGATTGGCAGAAGTCCGTCCGAAGCCACCATCCATAGTGACCCCCTGAAGGGGGGTTGCGCCAAGAGCAACCAGCTGGAGGCGGTAGTACAATGGCGTTATCGTACCAGGGATGTACAGGCCGGATCCTTCACATAGACGGAGTCAACAATACACGGCACGGTACAATACCGGTCCGTCCAAGGACTCATTTCTTACTCCCCACGACAACATCCGCCGGCCAAATTTCAGCCCCCCGAAATATCGGACCAAACAATCTCAAACATCATTCTCCGTGCGCGCTTAATATAAACGCCGGCCAAAGCCAGCAACGTAAATTTACTATTGAAAACTAAGCAAGTCAAGTAGCGACAGAGAAAACGTCGAAAAGCGATACAAGTATATACTATAGCACAAAGTTAAAGAAAGCGAAATACGAAGTTGGGAAACTCGAACAAGCACGCACACGCACTGAGATGAGAGATGAGAAGAGAGGAGAGAGTAGTAGCAAGAAAGAAAAAAGAGAAAACTTGCGCGCGGGGACCAACATCAAGAAAAGAAACAACGGGAACGAGCCATGGAATAAAATAGAATCGAAGGAAAAGGAAAGAAAGCATACCATAAAGTAACCGAAAACGAAACGAAAACAAGAACACGTCTACTACTGTGGGGCATAGTTAGAGAGTTAGGGAGCCTCGTCCCACTCCCTCGCAATGCTCTCTAGGACCTCTACGACTACCTCTGCGTTCGTCATCAAGCTATGCCCCGCGCCTTTAACGATCTTCACCTCGCACGCTTTCATCACGCGCTCCATCCACCTCACGCTCCCCACTCCGATCTTATCGTCCCGGTCCCCATACCATACTCGCACAGGCTGCCGCACATCCGCATACGAGAACCCCCACGGCTTCGAGTCCCTCTCCAAAATCGAAAGCAAGTCCGCCGTACCACCCTTGAGAGACTCAGCATGCGACGCTTGGAGCAATGCAGACGCCAACGTGACCGTCTTCGGACTCCGAGGTGACGGAGGAAGCGTAGCCGCAGTCGGCGTCGGAGAGAGCGTGTTCCCATGTTGGCTAGTCGAAGGCGTCCCACCAGCAGTAGCCGGACGCGCACTAAGCGAAAGCGACCGTCTTTGCCGCCTCATCGATACCGAGTCCTGCTCCTTAGGCTTCACCTCGCCCTCTGCAAAGTCTGAAGCCCATGCTTGCGTTCGCGCAGTGTTGTCGTCTCCCTCGGTTTCAGCATCCATACCAAGCCCAAGACCAACATTCCGCCCCTCGCGCGCGTGCTTCGCCGCCGTCGGTTCAGACTTGGTCGAAGCAGCCTTGAGGGAAGACATTGAACGCAGGCCCTTGAGCTTCGGCTGACGCGATCCAGGAGTTGGAGTCGTAGGAGACGTAGGCATAGGAGGCATAGGAGGCATAGGAGGAACAGGAGGGATCGAGGAAGACGCAACGCCGCCCAGTGAGGTCGAGCTCTGCGCGCCGGCCACACCGATAGATAACGACGAGCCTGGCTTGCCAGCGACAAACGCACTCGGAGGAGTCGAATTCCCGCGCTTCGGTGCGCTCTTGGGTAGGGTATTGTTGAACAACCCGCCGAATATCGATTTGCTCCCTTTCCGCGAGCGCGGCCTCTCTCCTAGCTCAGTGACGTTGGTCTCTGCAGCAGCAGCAACATTGTGGACGGAAGCAGCTTTGGCCCTCCCAGGCGTAAGCGTCCTCGCCTCAACCTCAGCCCTCCCCTTCCTCTCTCCCTCGTGCTCCGCACTCCCGCTCCCACTCCCATTCGCATTCGCATGCACAAGCGTACTCCGACTCGCAAACCGGCCCTCAAAGTCATCCAACTCGTCGTACTCGCTAAACGAGCTAAACGACGGTCGACCGGGTGGAACAACACTATCCTGCGACATGGGCGCGCTCGCGTCGAACCCGATGCCTTCGTATTGGATCGTTGGGGGTTTACCGAGCATCCAGCCTTGGAGGCGCCATTCAGCTGCTTGGGCGGTCTTGATTAGGCCGTTGGGAACGTATTTGAGCCATTTGTAGCCTGGAGGGATTCATGTCAGTTTGAGCTCTGGGATGATAAGATGGATGGATGGGGACAAACCTCCGTCAACGGCCATACTAACCCACGGCGCCAACAAATGCACACTCCCAAACACCCTCTCTCCAGCCTTCAACGAACTCGCAAGCGCGTACGGCGCACCAGCCGAATGCGCAAGCACGCTATACCGCCCTAACCCAAGCGTATCCGCCACCTCTTCAACTACACCCGCCCACTCAAGCAACCCTCTCCGCTCCGTAGGTACGTCCGTCGTCCGTCCAAGACCCCATCGATCAACACAAATGAGACGTAGGTTGAGCGCTTCAGCCATCTCGTCGTATAGCGCAACGAGGTACCGTACGCATCCGAGACCGAGGTAGACGATAACAGGTCGACCGGTGAGAGAGCCTACGTCCGCTAGGGAGACTGTTAACCCTGCGTTGGCCGGTCTTCGGAGTGTAAGGAGACGGGTGAGACGGGGAGAACGGAGGTACTGGGCCATTTCGAGTGCGTTGTCGCCTGTAGCGCCTGTAGTTGTCGCAGCGCGATTCAGAGGTGGCGGGAGGACAACTGTGTTTCCAGAGTTCCCAGAGCAGATCGACGCGCCGTCTGAGAGCGGAGAGCGGGGGTATGGAGACAGTGAAGACGCATCGCCCTGGACGGAGCTTGCGCGGGGTTTCGGAAAGGACCTGGCATGGTGTAACCGCGGTGACCCAACCCCTATTCCCGTAGCCGTGCTCGGTCGTCGTGGTGTCGTACGCAAAGTAGCCGTCTGTTCCTGCAACGCCTGTACAGCCCTCTGCGCTTCATCCGCAATAGAATCTATCGACGACCGCATCGAATCCTCTCCCTCGACTTCCACAGACGCATTCCGGCTATGTCCAGGCGTAGACGTCCTCGGCGTCGTCGTCCCTCCAAAACTCAACATCGACCCCGCAGGACTCGGCTCCAAACTCGCACCACCCGAAGTCGTAGGCGTAGGCGATCCAGACTTTTTTGCCCCCGCAACACCCTTCTTGGACGCGGCCTGGTTCGCAGCGACGACTGCAGGCGCGTGCATCTTGATAATCTCGTCAATGCTCGGTACGATACTCCTCGCCGCCTGCGCCCTCGCCCTTCCTCTCATCCGTTCCACCGACTCCGACTCTCCCAAATCCACAGACGACCCCGAATTCGAATTCGAAAGATCCCACATCGCAGTACTCCGCGCGAGACTCGACCCGCTCTGGCCATACGCCCTAGACGACGCGCTCGAGCTCGTTGATATCGTTCGACCGGATACACTACTCCCAACTCTCGGCGAAGCCGGAACCGTTCGACCAGACCGTACGCTCAGCCCGCTTCGTTGTCGGACGCGCACGGGCGGGACAAGTGGACTCGTCACGTCTGCGCGCTCCTCCGCTTCGATCTCTTCGTCGCTTCGGATCCGAATCGGAGGCGCAGCACTACCTCCACCGCTCATCGTCGAATTCGCCGGCGTGCCGGTCCGACTGGGCGGCGCGCTCGGTGCACTCATACTCGAGCTCGAATCGCGTGCCAGAATAGTCTTGCCATGTCCAACTGCGGATCCAGTGGTGCCAAATGTCGAAGTCGAGGTTTTTGGTGTGCGCCGCGATGGGTAAGGCGAAGAGTCCGTTTCCGTTTCTGTATCGTCGTAGTTCTCCTGTTCTTGGTCGTACCGCTCTCGCGCCCGGCCCCATTCCTGCTCTTCTTCTCGCTCGGCACTGGGGTCTCGGCTCTGTGTCCTGCTTCGCCTACTATCTCGCCTTGAGCGCCACTGCTCCTCTTGCGCGCCGATAATTCCAAGTTTAATGCCTTCAGGTGGCGTTGGCAAAGGCGGTTGGTATAGCGGATAGCCGAATCTCGAAGCGCGACCAAAAGTCGGAGAGAGAAAAGATAAGCTGTCTGTGCTTCCTACGGGGATGCCGGACCCCATCCCTTCGATAAGAGCGTCCATGGCCTCGACTGAGCTCGAAGTAATTACTACAGGTTCGTGCGGAGATGTTGGAGTACGTGGAGGTGTGAGCGCGCTGGTATCTGTTGCGCTCGAGGAAGTGAGCGTGCCTGAACGCGAACATCGAGCGGAAGCAACGAAACGATCAGCAAAGCGGTCCCGTGGAAAACAAGAAAAAGTGTACTTACCAGCGGATGAAATAAATGAAGAGCGGAAGCCTGATGCAAGGGACGGACTGGAAGGAACAGCGCGAGGGGCTGACGTGGAAGAATAACTGCAGGTTGGCGCAGGATTGAATAAAGAAGGCGCAGAACTAGGCGGCGCAGAATGAGAATGAACGGGCGTTTTCGGTTGCCGTCGACGCGAATGGTCGTCGCGGGATGGCCAGACGTACGTAGGGGCTGACGGCCCTGGCGTTGAAGCTGTAGGAGTGCGATCGTCGGCAGGGGACTCCTCCGCTAACTCTGAGTTCGCTGTCTGAAGCGGTGATCGCTGAGACGGCGACAACGAGGGCGACGGCGAGCCAGACGCGGGCGACCCAGCGAGCGAGACTATAACCATATCGTCTGGGTCCCTAATCCTCTCCTTGTCCTTTTC
>JANWGL010002930.1:0-10322 GCA_025200755.1 Ceratobasidium sp. C01 | reverse complement strand
GCCGAATCGGAAACCAAGTTGAAGAGCTTTTTACACGTCTATTCGCCACGATCAGCCATAGCCCAGGGATCGTTAGTTGGACGCAGCACAATAAACCTCGCATGTCACTTGCCTCCGAGAGGCGTATTATGCCTACATAATTGCACCGTTCGAAGATGACTACAACTAACTCCGGGGGAAGAAACTGTAGCATTAGGGTTGGCGGTGCAAGGGGTGGTTGCAAGGAGGAGGCTCCCGCGTTACTATTTCCATTTGATGCCTTTGTTACAATTTTACTTAACCTCGATCCCAGCCGGAACAAGTTCAAACGCATCCTGTCATGTTTATTGACCTTTCAACGACTAAAAACAAGAGTTTTTCCACGTTTATGGTAGAAAAAAAAAAGGTGGCCCGATGGTTGAATATCCCTCGGCTACGCGACTTTTGAAGGCTTCTAATAAATAAACTAGGTATATGCGTCCTGCTCGCCGCCTAAGTCTCATAGGAAGGGTAAAGTATATAGGCACGGTCGTTTGTACTAGACAGTGGGTTCCGGATCATAGGTGTCGGTAGGTTTGAATTACTCGATAGTGTGGATCTTCAAGCGTAGTTTCCCCCCTGGCTGCCTATCATCCAGCTTTCGGGATAGCACACAAGTAAGGTTTTGGACTAGCGAAAGAAACAGGGCGGCGGCTTACTGGCACGTTTACGATCCGATTCCCATATAACTCCCACCTCGAGCCTACTTCTCGCTTGACCTTCCGAGTCACTATTCGGTAAGGCAGCCTCGAGATTACCGGGCCTCCCACAAAGCCTTCCGAGATGGTTGGCGCGTTTTCGTCAACGATATCAACAAACACATCGCCCTGCTCGGCCTCAGCTTTTAACGTCTCTATGGCACGAGCGAGGTCCTCCTCTGAACTATCTTGGTCGACATGACGAACAGTATCCCCCTTCCATAATGACAAGCAGTTGCCGTCTCGCATGTTCGAGAAACGTCGTACGGTAGGTGGGTGAAAGTCCACGAGTGTCAAAAAGTCATATGGACAGTCGCTCTCCTCGTCGGGCTGTTCTAGATAGTTGACAGTAATTGCACGTGTCCCTTCCATTACCCAGGGAAAGAGTCGACATTCAGCTCTCGGGATTGGCACATATCTAAACCATCGTGTCGAATGCTCTCCCCACTCCTTCCAAGGGATGGACCTCACGCGCCCGGTTGAAAGTGCCGGAATCGCCGCATATTTCAGTAGCTTCTCCCTGCTAACAAAAACCTTGTATGAAGCATATGACTGGGTTGCCTCATAGTATCCCTCATCAAAAATCATGGAGAAATGAATTACGGAAGGATCTAGATTGGTCCTGAAAGTGGATGATCCATCGGTGAAAGGTTTCCTCGGAGACCAAGTAGAGTGTTGTACCGTGTTTACCAGCCTGGCTGCCCGACGCGAAGGAAAACATAAATGTACGATCGGTAGTAGGACAGGGTAGTCAGTAGCAATGAAAATGCCTGTCGCGCTGGTTGGAGTATCAGCTAGTGGCTGTTGGATGTCTTTATAAACATAGAGTGCAAATGAGGTGCACCCTTTCCGTTCCCAGGTGGCGAAAACGGTGAGGCAATCGGGAGAAATAAATCGACAGCAGCTAAGTCCGTAAATCGCAATGCGGTTCAACGCGATGCCGGATTTCCAGTTCCAGGTCATTATTTCGGTGCTCTGGGAGGTATAAAAGTCGCACTGGATGGCGAGGAGATCACCTAGAATATTGATTAGATCGTCGTAGAAGGTGCTTGGACGTTCTTTGGGCGCGAGCCGGAGTGTAAAATAGGAAAACCGAGCTAACGGATGAGGAGAGCCGGTACTATACGTGCGTAGGTGCACGGCAAGGATTCCGTCGCTAGATCAGTAAAACCCTTTGATTAAATCGCTGTACCCGAATCATAACGAGAAGGATATCTACGTACGAGGGTGAATCGGGGATAGCCAGAACAACAAGGTCCTGGCTCATATCCGCTTTCGAACTGTTGGATCGTTCACCTAATTCTATGATTCGCATTTGATACGTTTCGAGGTCCATTGCACAAAATTGTGTCCGAGGGTTGAAGAAGGGAATGTATCCAAGTCGAGGATCATATCTTCCCAACTGCTCGATCGGCAACGGAACCTCCGATTGATGTGATTCAGATATGTTTAAGTAAAGCCATTCTAATGAATTATTCATCAGGAAAGAGGGCGCGAGTAGCGACGAAAGCAAGAAACTCACTGTCTCGATAGCGCTTGAGCTCCTCCAACAGCTTAGTGGGTCCACGACTACTCCGCGGTACACTCTCGCACAACTCAAAACCACCCGCTTCGAGTTCAATATGAAGTTGAAGTACAGCTGAATCGGATACTAAGTTGAAGAGATTTTTACACGTCTGCTTGTCACGATCGGCCATACCACGAAGTCCATTAGTAAAGTATAAAACAAAAGGTCCGTCTGCTCCTTGCCTTTGAAACGCGTATTATATCGACATAGCTACACTGATCGAGGATAACCACGACCAACTCGGAGGGGAGAAACTCCAGCATGAGGGTTGGTGGCGCAAGGTGGTGGTTCAGTGTTACTGTTTTTGGTACCGTTGCGCATGTTACAGTTTTATTTTACCCCCTTGGTTGGTACCGTATATTAGACACGTTGGGACTCTTAGTCCACTAAAAAGATAATAAAACACGGCCACTCCGCGCCCACTAAAATGTGGTTGGTAAACCGGGGGAAATGGTTGTAAGGATAAATACTCCACCGCGATCTAGTTTGAAGGCCGGCCGAGTCGTTCTAAAAAGTGGGACGGCTCATACCGTACGAGGCGCCCTCAAATGACTACTTTGCGGACATACTTTAGGTATTCGCTGTATGTATGCGCTTTCGAGAAACTTAGTCATAGAAACTACTTAGTCATTTCGACCTCCCACAATTCACACCCCTCCAAAACATAAAATGTTTAACGAAGCAAGAGGAAACCAGTCCCCCGCCAAATCGCATCACATCCATTCATAAAAAGCTAACCACCAAGCACAGCTATCAAGTAAACCTCACAGAAGTACACCATAGCCCACGACACGACACGACACGACACAAATAAGTACTGTAACACCTCGCAAGCAAGGATAACAAGAGAGCGAAGAAAGGTATGTGCAAGAAAGTAGGTAGTATCAGTATCAGTATCACAAGATCCACTTCCGCAAGAATGATGATGATTGAAACAGTCAATGTTCATGTCCGTTCGACGATCCACCCGAATCCGAATTGAAGAGAACTGAAACCCGAAGCGTTATGTGTTGATTATTGTAGAGAAGGGAAGGGAAAGGAAGAATTGAGGAAAGAGGTATGGGATGAGTAGTGGTGGTGAGATCAGAATCCACCGACGGGGGCTCCCTTCCTCAATCGACCTTCCAACTCTGCAGGTGCGCTGATCCGCCTCCTCAACTTGTCTACCATATTTCGGCCCTGTACAGCTCGACGCTCGCTCTCAGTAAGCTTCACAGCACCCGCCGCGTCCCTCTGTACACGCCACAATGCGCTCCTGCGACTCGTCGCAATTCCATCAGCTCCTGCGTTGGTAGGCTGGACGTCCATGCGAAGTGTGCCCGCAGCTACAGGTTTAGCCGGGACGGTCGAAGGCGCGGAGACGAGAGCTTCAGTGCCAGACGGACGACGGTTCATAGTCTTGGGACGAGTCTCGCTCGGAATAGGCGGCGCAGGCTTCACTCCAATCGGCAACGGCATAACCGTCCGGGGGCTAATAGGCGGCACACCCGTATTCCGCACCATCTCGCGCTTAATAGGCACCTCCCTCTCTCTCCACGCGCATTCCCTCCACGAATCGACACCGACGATTGAGACGTCTTTCTTGGGCGCGAGCCACGACCCCATGGACACTTCTTTCCTCGTTCCGGCGGTGGTGACGCTCCCGGCTGAGTCTTTTCGGCGGATCTGGGTGGGCTCGCAGCGGTCGCGCCAGGACATGACGGAGACGGGTGCGAGCTCTTGTTTGGTGTTTGTGGCGCTGTTGATCCTGAGTGCGGGGATCGATTGGGGAAGGAGCACTGGGGCGGGTTTGATCGACTTGGGCGGGGAGGCGGGGATAATGAGCTGCGAAGCCGGACGAGGGGCTTGTTGAACGGGAACGGGCACGGGTGCGGCCACAGTCACAGGCGGAGGAGTGACCTCAATAGTAGGCGTAGGCGGGGACACAGATCGGGCACGGGTCGACGCCCGGATAGAATCAGGCAACCTCGAACGCGGCTTGACCTCGTCCATCCTGCCTGCACCAACCACAATGCTCGGCAAGGGACCAGCAGGCACAACGGGCCTGGGCGCTTCGACGACTACATTAGGAATGGCGACATTCGAGTTCAGGGTAGGCCGGAGACGGGCGGTGATCTGGTCGAGGGACGGAAGACGGCTTGGGCGCGCCACCTTGGGAGTATGGCAGGCAGCGCTGTAGTCGACTTGTTCAACCCAGCTCGAACGCGCACGGACGTTTTCGAAGAGCTCAAGGGGGGACGCAAGACCAGGGCTTGGCAATGTGAAATGAAAGACGGCAGGCGACTCGGGCGGGGTGACGGCCGTCTCGGTCGAATGGGGCGACGGCGGAGCAGCAATGCGCGACAAGAATAGCGCACGTCGTTCAACTACAAAACAATCACAACAAAGGAGAAAAAGACAGGCAGCCCGATCAGCGGACGCAAACGAATGCGGGGAGGGTAGTTACTCACTCTGCTTGCTGTGGTGTGCCTTGACGACGACTTCGCGCCGGAGCCGGTCGGCGGGGTTCACCGCGCGCCTGGCGGTTCGCTCGCGGTTGGCGACGAGGAGACTGTCGAACGTGGATTGGTCCAGTCCTTTTTTGTCCATCGCCTTGTTCATCGATGGGGAGAGCGTGCGACGGAGGGGAGAAAGGATGGGCGGGGGCAAGAGGTGTCCCGATCGTGGGCTCAGTGCGTCCTCGGGCGAAAGAGGCTCAAGCGACGGGCTGTCTGGCTGGGCGCAGGCATCTGCAGCGGGGGAAACGCAAATGGAGGGCACAGACAGCGGAGAGAGGGGCGAAGAAACGCGAAGGGTGGGTGCGGCGAAGAGGGTTTGGGTGTACATTGTGTTGGACTGAAAGGACTGTAGGATGCGGCCGGCGCAGTGTGAAAGCTAGAAAGAAAGACTGGTGGTGGGAGCAAGAAACAAGCGAGGACGCAGGTGACCAGACCAACGAACGTAAGTAGGCGAGAGGAAGCAAGAACGTAGCGAGGTGGCCGCCCGGTCTTAAATGAGAATCTTCGATTTGAGTGTTGCTATGGATCCTGCAAAATCCAGGCTCGCTGCGGATGTCGCGAGTTTCGTCACAATACGTCTGATGCCTGCTCGCTCAAGTTCCGTTCGTGCGTGTGTCGCCGCCGTGTGCGAATGTTGAATGCTGAACAGCCTCACTCAACCTCGTTTAAGACAACCTGACAAATATCGACAAACCGCGCTTTTTTAAACCCTCAACATATTTTCAGACCTCACCAACATGCCTGCCACGCGGACGGGGCCAATGTTGACTCCCCCGCACTTAATTAAGTCTCCAGATACAGCTCCCATAACAATCCGTTTCACATCGGGCTCACCCCGCCGCGGGCATGAAATATTGGGGCAAATAACTCTCTTAGAGCCTCCGGCTAGACTTCCTTTTGCGCCGAATTGGTAGAAATTACTCGCCGCCGCGCGAAGGTGGCCATGGATTGGCAGAAGTCCGTCCGAAGCCACCATCCATAGTGACCCCCTGAAGGGGGGTTGCGCCAAGAGCAACCAGCTGGAGGCGGTAGTACAATGGCGTTATCGTACCAGGGATGTACAGGCCGGATCCTTCACATACGCGGAGTCAACAATACACGGTACGGTGCAATACCGGACCGTCCAAGGACTCATTTCTCATTCTTCACGACAACATCCGCCGGCCAAATTTCAGCCCCCCGAAATATCGGACCAAACACTCTCAAACATCATTCTCCGCGCGCGCTTAATATAAACGCCGGCCCAAAGCCAGCAACGTAAATTTACTATTGAAAACTAAGCAAGTCAAGTAGCGACAGAGAAAACGTCGAAAAGCGATACAAGTATATACTATAGCACAAAGTTAAAGAACGCGAAATACGAAGTTGGGAAACTCGAACAAGCACGCACACGCACTGAGATGAGAGATGAGAGTAGAGAGGAGAGAATAGCAAGAAAGAAAGAAAAAAGAGACAACTTGCGCGCGGGGACCAACATCAAGAAAAGAAAAGAAACAACGAGAACGAGCCATGGAATAAAATAGAATCGAAAAGAAAGAGAAAGAAAGCATACCATAAAGTAACCGGAAACGAAACGAAAACAAGAACACGTTCTACTGTGGGGCATAGTCAGAGAGTTAGGGAGCCTCGTCCCACTCCCTCGCGATGCTCTCTAAGACCTCTACGACTACCTCTGCGTTCGTCATCAAGCTATGCCCCGCGCCTTTAACGATCTTCACCTCGCACGCTTTCATCACGCGTTCCATCCACCGTACACTCCCAACACCAATCTTATCGTCCCGGTCCCCATACCATACTCGCACAGGTTGCCGCACATCCGCATACGAGAATCCCCACGGCTTCGAGTCCCTCTCCAAAATCGAAAGCAAGTCCGCCGTTCCGCCCTTAAGAGATTCAGCATGCGACGCTTGGAGCAACGCAGACGCCAACGTGACCGTCTTCGGACTCCGAGGTGACGGAGGAAGCGTAGCCGCAGTCGGCGTCGGAGAGAGCGTATTTCCATGCTGGCTAGTCGAAGGTGTCCCACCAGCAGTAGCCGGACGCGCACTAAGCGAAAGCGATCGCCTCTGCCGTCTCATCGACACCGAGTCTTGCTCCTTAGGCTTCACTTCGCCCTCTGCAAAATCTGACGCCCATGCTTGTGTTCGCGCGGTATTGTCGTCTCCCTCGGTTTCAGCGTCCATACCAAGTCCAAGGCCAACGTTCCGCCCTTCGCGCGCATGTTTCGCCGCCGTCGGTTCAGACTTGGTCGAAGCAGCCTTGAGCGACGACATCGAGCGTAAACCCTTGAGTTTCGGCTGACGTGATCCAGGCGTTGGGGTCGTAGGAGACGTAGGCATAGGAGGCATAGGAGGAATGGGCGGTACAGGTGGCACAGGAGGGATCGAGGAAGACGCAACGCCGCCTAGCGAAGTCGAACTCTGCCCACCAGCCACACCGATAGACAACGACGAGCCCGGCTTGCCAGCGACAAACGCACTCGGAGGAGTCGAATTCCCGCGCTTCGGTGCGCTCTTGGGTAGGGTATTGTTAAACAGCCCGCCAAAGATCGATTTGCTCCCTTTCCGCGAGCGCGGCCTCTCTCCTAGCTCAGTGACGTTGGTCTCTGTAGCAGCAGCAACATTGTGGACGGAAGCAGCCTTAACCCTACCAGGCGTAAGCGTCCTCGCCTCAACCTCAGCCCTCCCCTTCCTCTCGCCCTCATGCTCCGCACTCCCGCTCCCACTTCCATTCGCATTCGCATGCACAAGCGTACTCCGACTCGCAAACCGGCCCTCAAAATCATCCAACTCGTCATACTCGCTAAAGGAGCTAAACGACGGTCGACCGGGTGGTACAACACTATCCTGCGACATGGGCGCGCTCGCGTCGAACCCGATGCCTTCGTATTGGATCGTTGGGGGTTTACCGAGCATCCAGCCTTGGAGGCGCCATTCAGCCGCTTGGGCGGTCTTGATTAGGCCGTTGGGAACGTATTTGAGCCATTTGTAGCCTGGAGGGTTTCAAGTTAGTTTAAGCGGTGAGAGAAATGATAGGATGGATGAGGGACGCACCTCCGTCAACGGCCATACTAACCCACGGCGCCAACAAATGCACGCTCCCAAACACCCGCTCTCCAGCTTTCAACGAACTCGCAAGCGCGTACGGCGCACCCGCCGAATGCGCAAGCACGCTATACCGCCCTAACCCAAGCGTATCCGCCACCTCCTCAACTACACCCGCCCACTCCAGCAAGCCCCTCCGCTCTGTAGGCACATCCGTCGTCCGTCCAAGACCCCATCGATCGACACAGATAAGCCGCAGGTTGAGCGCTTCAGCCATTTCGTCGTACAACGCAACGAGGTATCGTACGCATCCGAGACCGAGGTAGACGATAACGGGTCGCCCGGTGAGAGAGCCTACGTCCGCTAGTGAGACTGTTAATCCTGCGTTGGCCGGTCTTCGAAGTGTGAGGAGGCGAGTGAGACGGGGAGAACGGAGGTACTGGGCCATTTCGAGCGCGTTGTCGCCTGTCGCGCCTGTAGTCGTCGCAGCGCGGTTCAGAGGAGGCGGAAGGACGACAGTGTTTCCAGAGTTCCCAGAGCAAATCGACGCGCCGTCTGAGAGCGGAGAGCGGGGGTATGGAGAGAGTGAAGACGCATCGCCCTGGACGGAGCTTGCGCGGGGTTTCGGAAAGGACCTGGCATGGTGTAACCGCGGTGACCCAACCCCTATTCCCGTAGCAGTGCTGGGTCGTCGTGGTGTCGTACGCAGAGTAGCCGTCTGTTCCTGCAACGCCTGTACAGCCCTCTGCGCCTCATCCGCAATAGAATCTATCGACGAACGCATCGAATCCTCTCCCTCAACCTCCACAGACGCATTTCGACTATGTCCAGGCGTAGACGTCCTCGGCGTCGTCGTCCCTCCAAAACTCAACATCGACCCCGCAGGACTCGGCTCCAAACTCACACCACCCGAAGTCGTAGGCGTAGGCGATCCAGACTTTTTTGCCCCTGCAACGCCCTTCTTCGAAGCAGCCTGGTTCGCAGCGACGACCGCAGGCGCGTGCATCTTGATAATCTCGTCAATGCTCGGTACGATACTCCTCGCCGCCTGCGCCCTCGCCCTCCCTCTCATCCGTTCCACCGACTCGGACTCTCCCAAATCCACAGACGACCCCGAGTTCGAATTCGAAAGATCCCACATCGCAGTACTCCGCGCGAGACTCGATCCGCTCTGGCCATACGCCCTAGACGACGCGCTCGAGCTCGTTGATATCGTCCGGCCAGATACACTGCTCCCAACTCTCGGCGAAACCGGAACCGTTCGACCAGACCGTACGCTCAACCCACTTCGTTGTCGGACGCGCACGGGCGGGACAAGTGGACTCGTCACGTCTGCGCGCTCCTCCGCTTCGATCTCTTCGTCGCTTCGGATCCGAATCGGAGGCGCAGCACTACCTCCACCGCTCATCGTCGAATTCGCTGGCGTGCCGGTCCGACTAGGCGGCGCGCTCGGTGCGCTCATACTCGAGCTCGAATCGCGTGCCAGAATAGTCTTGCCATGTCCAACTGCGGATCCGGTCGTGCCAAATGTCGAAGTCGAGGTTTTTGGTGTGCGCCGCGATGGGTAAGGTGAAGAGTCCGTTTCCGTTTCGGTATCGTCGTAGTTCTCCTGTTCTTGGTCGTACCGCTCTCGCGCCCGGCCCCATTCCTGCTCTTCCTCTCGCTCGGCACTGGGGTCTCGGCTCTGTGTCCTGCTTCGCCTACTATCTCGTCTTGAGCGCCACTGTTCCTCTTGAGCACCGATAATTCCAAGTTTAATGCCTTCAGGTGGCGTAGGCAAAGGCGGTTGGTAGAGCGGATAGCCGAATCTCGAAGCGCGACCAAAAGTCGGAGAGAGAAAAGATAAGCTGTCTGTGCTTCCCACGGGAATGCCGGACCCCATCCCTTCGATAAGAGCGTCCATGGCCTCGACTGAGCTCGAAGTAATTACTACAGGTTCGTGCGGAGATGTTGGAGTACGTGGAGGTGTGAGCGCGCTGGTATCTGTTGCGCTCGAGGAAGTGAGCGTGCCTGAACGCGAACATCGAGCGGAAGCAACGAAACGATCAGCAAAGCGGTCCCGTGGAAAATAAGAAAAAGTGTACTTACCAGCGGATGAAATAAATGAAGAGCGGAAGCCTGATGCAAGGGACGGACTGGAAGGAACAGCGCGAGAGGCTGACGTGGAAGAATAACTGGAGGTTGGCGCAGGATTGAATAAAGAAGGCGCAGAACTAGGCGGCGCAGAATGAGAATGAACGGGCGTTTTCGGTTGCCGTCGACGCGAATGGTCGTCGCGGGATGGCCAGACGTACGTAGGGGCTGAAGGCCCTGGCGTTGAAGCTGTAGGAGTGCGATCGTCGGCAGGGGACTCCTCCGCAAGTTCCGAGTTCGATGTCTGAAGCGGTGATCGCTGAGACGGCGACAACGAGGGCGACGGCGACCCAGACGCGGGCGACCCAGCGAGCGAGACTATAACCATATCGTCTGGGTCCCTTATCCTCTCCTTGTCCTTTTC